>CAIGRB010036530.1:11469-29310 GCA_903798255.1 Fraxinus quadrangulata | reverse complement strand
CCCCCCCCCCCCCCCCCCTCCCAAAGGGGGCTGTCCCGGGATGTAAAACCCGGATGTACACATAGCAAAACTCCTTTACAAATATAGCAAATGCTCCATTGTTCAGTTTTATTGACAAAAATCAAACTTCGAATTTGTAAGGCACGTTGTTCCTAATGAGCTACATCAAGAAGTTGCTCCAATAATTCTATGTATTTTCTTACTTGAATTTTTATTCTGTGAACATGTGTGAAAACTCAAGCCCAAGGCCTAAAACACCGCAAGTACCTTGTAGTTGTATGTCCGAATCTTCTCTGCACGAGCACCAGTGCCCACCTGCCAGTTTGGAAGTAGCATGAGCCTAGTCAGGATTGTGTGCAAAACATATGCAAGTGAATAAAATGTTATAATTTCTGCTTGACACTACACGAATCTAAAGAATTCTCATCATTAACTACATGCATGCACACAAGGAGAATCCTATGCTGGGTAGCAACTAGCAAGTACTTCAGCAGAGCTGCTTCTCTCCAGGAGCACGTCACATTCCAGATGAATGATTCAAAGAAAATAAGTTCAAGTAGAAAGACAATCTAATTTCCAAATATTAGGTATTTCTGTTTCTTCTTTCAAATGTGTCTGGACAAATAGGATGCAACTTAAACCTGCATCTTTCGCTGATTTCTTAGCAACTCTTGCTGCTCTCTAACTTTGATCTCATACCTGAAACAAGTTCACCAAAAAAATTCTTTTATACAGTCAGTCAGAGAACATATCACAAAATTTAAATTGCAGGGGTCACAAACACTCGTATTTGCCAGACATTTATCATTGCTTAGGAAGAATAAAATACATTGCCCTGGGACTGACTGAATCTCACGAATTACTTTGAAGGCAGCAACAGAAAGAGTGCAAGTGCACAAAAAGAAGATACATGAAGAATACAAAATCGTTCTATATTTCTCTCTTGTTTCAATTCCTTCAATCACCAGCATTTGTCTATTCTGTAATTGTAAAGTATAGATGGAACTCTTGAAAGTGATTTTTTTCTTTTTTTTAAAGTCTATAACACATAATGAGCATTATAAATCAATTTTTGATTTAAATTCTCAGCATAAGTTGCAAAAATACCGCTAAACCAAAAACTTCTTGATGTGTATTAAACAAACATAGTGAAATCTTTTGTCAACTAGTCAAACAGAGCTCATATAAGTGGGAACTCTCTCTCTCTCTCTCTCTCTCTCTCACACACACACACACATTGTGGGCATGTGTCCCTATCTCCTGAAGTTTAAAAGCATGGTTGCTCGCTTACAGGTCCTTGGTAATTTATCTTGATTGAATCACTTGTCATGGCAATGCACTCACTGTGAGAAACTGAGATATTTATATTTATGTTTGGCCAAACTGGACTTGCAACAATGGAAAATGATTAATATGATGACCATTAGTACAGAAAAACATAGTTAAGTGATAGAGTGCTGTGTCTAAACCAGTTTTATATGACTTCGGGAAAGTCCTTGTTTAATTATATGGTTTGACAAAAGTATGGCCTTACTGGGTGATCCTTGCATAATTGCTGCTTCTTCAAAGGGAGGCAGGGTCTGATGACATCATGACAGCATGTGAGATCATAATCTGAGGCAGCAATGAGGTAGGGTGGGGAGAGGGTTGAGAAGTTCATAGTCATTAAGGATATTTTTGTCCTGCCATGATTTCTGTTGATGGTATTATATTGTGTAAGTTTACCGTAGGAGTTCATCTCAATTAGAATTTGTAGTTTAAATATTTAGATAATTATAGAAAAAATTCAACTTTTTTTTAGACAAGACTATTTGCAAGGACATTTTAGTATTTGTCCCTATGCAAAAGTTATAGACAAAAAAAAAAAAACTAACTAAAAAACAAGTAAAAAAAATGACATACCAAATTTGAATTTATTGCTTAATAGTTTATTCTTTATTGACGTCAATAACTATATGTGATGACCTTTTAAATCAAAGAGTGCAAGTCACTAATTTCATTCAGCTTAAGGATATATGGTGATCTATTATACTCCTTACAGCTTTGCTCGCAACAACTGGAGAGCGCGACTCTTGTTTCGAAGCTGAGTTCTTTCTTCTGTGCAAAATATTCTTATTCCTGTTGGTTTGTGGAAAAGATCAACAGCAGTCTCCACCTTGTTGACATTTTGCCCTGCATTAGAAATTCATGCATGAGAGAAAATGAGGAAAAGGGAAAATTTGAAGAGCACATAAAGAAAAATATTCTTTCGGTAAATAGTTTACAAAAAAAGTTCAAAAAACAAGAATTCCCTACACGGGCAAGTGTTATGGATCTATACCTCCAGCACCCCCAGAACGCGCAGTTGTAAGCTCAATATCTTTTGGGTCGATTTCCACGTCAACTTCATCAGCCTGAGAAATGGCATAAAAAACTGAGATCAAATGAAATAAGAACAGGCTAATCACATGTGACATGGAGTCACCTCTGGCATGATAGCCACAGTTGCAGTAGATGTGTGGACACGGCCTTGGGCTTCTGTTTGGGGAACACGTTGAACACGATGAACACCAGACTCATATTTTAATTTGCTATACACGCTGTTGCCCTTTATCTCCATTACACATGTCTTATATCCTCCATTTTCAGTCTTCAAAAGAGAAGAACACTAAGCCAGTTGCAAAGATAAAATTATATGCACTAAGTATATAGGTATTTTTACCTCAGAGCTTGAAACCATGGTGTACTTCCATGAATTGCGTTCACTGTACTTCTGATACATGCGTACCTAGAATATATTGAATGGATAACACAAATAATTTTAGATTTTTCATTAGGTTAAGAGATTTTTCTTCACTATGTCTGTCAACAAATCATAGCTCATTTCCAGAGCAGCATGTAAACAAATAACTAACGCTGAATGTATAAGGCATTAGACTTAATACTGCTTAAATCAAGGACAGATATAAATGGCAAAAACTAAAACATGGAATCAGTAATTGGAGTCATCTTCTCTCAAAAAACGTGTGCACTTATATGGATAAAAGAAACATGTACCTACAAGATCACCAGCCCAAAGTCCAGCCTCATCCCCACCAGTACCAGCTCTAACTGCAAATTGAAGACCTTGAGTATTTTAATAGTTTACACTAAACAAGTTCTGTATAGTGAAAGCTTAAGAATTTGATCAATCAAAGAATGTCTGAGTGAAAGCAATGCTCAGGTTTATATTTTATAAATCATACTGTTATGAGTTATCACAAATATGTGTTCATTTAAGTTTCCCCTTAAGGTTTAAATACAGACTAGGTTTAGATGAGTACCAAGCTATAATTCAAACTGCAAGATCACATTTCATCAATTGGTAATACTAAAGAAATAAAGAAAATTAGTGATACTAAATTCAGAATTAATCTTAATATAAAGTAATTGCTACTAGAAAAGACATGATAATGCACTCTTTTTTCAGTAAGTAAATAACTTTCTACCCTTTGGTATGTGATTGCTATGTTTCCACCGAAAGAGCCTTCAGATACAGCACTATGATTTTAGGAACCATATTGTACTTAATCTCTATATGTAATTATCACTGTGAACAAGTGAAGCCATGATTAAATTTTGCAGATTCTTAACATGACAAGTATGATGTTTCCCTTATAATATCTGGCATGTGATGATGTGAACCTAAAGTAAAATAACTTCCCATTTCAAATGAAGGAGTTATAGCATACCTTCAAGCATTATATTTCTTTCATTGAGAGGATCAGTTGGAAGTAGCAAGACCTATTTTTTATAGGACAAAAGAGTGGAGATTCAGAAAACAGAAAATTGTATCAATTGAATAACACGAGAATTTCATTAATAGGGTTAATCATTTTGGTGGGCAATTGAAAACCTTGAGTCTCTCTTCCAGCTCCATAATTTGACTGGTTAAGGTTTCAACTTCAGAAGCAATCATCTCAGCCATGTCTTCATCATTACCCTCCTCTTTTGCCAAAGCTGGCATAAAAAAAAATAATTCACTGAATACAATTGCAAGATTAAAATTTGAAAGAGAGAGACAGTGATCACCACAAATTTTCCAATTCTTGGAAATTTCATGGAGGGTTAGAATACCAAAGTTAACCTTTTGTTTCTTCTAATTGCTTCTCACAATCTTTGAATCTCCTATATGTCAACACAACCTACAAGTTCAATGATTTCAACATTTTAAGTGTTAGATAAAATAGATACCACGGGTATCAAGTGAAAAAAATATGCTATTACACTTAAACAGGAGGTTGAAGGAACAGTACCTCATCAAGCTCCGCCATCGACTGTGCCAACTTTTGATATTCACTTGGATTTGAGACTACATCTGGATCAGCTAGTTTAACCTACAATTGGTTTTGTAATTATAAAACGAAGTAACTCAATAGTTTCAAAGTCTTGCACTTAATTTCCTCAACAAGCATGAATGATGAAGAAATACTTATACTTTAGCCTGACGCCAGCGAAGAAGCATGTGATATTCTAATTCTGTGATTCACTTTCCAATGCATACATCTTTTCCATTGGTTTCAAGATATTTCATGCAAATGTAAGAGTTACTTACAAGTTGCATCATGTGTATGTTATACTATAAGATTTTGAAGGAATGCAGCTTTCCCATATAGTTTGGGAAGGCATTCCTTCATTCAGAGAAAGAAAGATATAAAATCACATATACGTTTGTCTTTCCACAATTAATTCCAAGTCAGGTTGTTTGGCCCTTGATAAGTATATTTTAGTGAGGTATCTTGAATCGATCATTAGGTCACACTGGATAATCAATATGTTTTCTAATGTACTATGTCACGCTGTCTTAATTTATTTCCTAACTTTAACATAATAAATTTTTTGGTCTCTTTTCTAAAGTGCTATACCTCTTTGATCACATTATTCTTCATTTGAAGTCACAGAAAACAAATGGACGATAATACATGGAAAAAAATGTCTGGTGATAGTAATATTTATTGTTCACTGCCTATTACTCGTATCTAATGTTTACTGATAGACACACAATTTCTTTTTTCTGTTCTTATCCACACTCACATAGACAACAATGAAGAAATATTGTTTCATCACAAAACAATTGACAGCAGTCGAAGGCATGCAGCATCCAATGATCTCTATCAAGCGGTATAGCACTTTGGAGTTCTTAATGATTAATAATTGAGTACTTACTGCTTAACACTAACTTATTACAGTACCCAATTCGAAACTCAAAACTAGTCCATTGCATTCAGAACTATTGTATTCTAAGTTCTCTATTACAGAATACCCACACAGCATTTCAACAGCCTAAAACCGCAACAGGGAATATCAAATCAAATACTGTAAGGTACTCAAATATAAGGAAAAAAATCCGTAATTTTAGACTGTGTTAGTCAGCAAAGCATTTATTAACAGCACTAAAAATTTACTGTTTACACCACAATTCACACCACATAAAAGGCGGCAAAGGACGAGAACAAACATCAAACATAAATTACAATTGGCAAGGCTAACGAAAAAGCATACCGATAATTCTTTCCAAGTTTTCTCAGCCGACTCCAATTTGGTGATTAGATAAGGCTCCTATAGTTTTCACCAAAAACAAGTTAACGACCATTACTCTAATAACAACAATGACAAGCACTGAATAAAAAATTTCCTTACAGTTTAATTCCTTTATATTTATGTAAAAAATACTTCTACTCTATTAGCATTAGGTTAATCAAAACGTAGAAATAGAAACGAACCGCCATGCACACGAATTTTGGAGGCGGCCTGAAGCTCGGCGGAGGTTGAATGAAAAGCGGGATTCGTACAGAACGGCGAGGCATTGGGAATTGCATGGAACATGTGGTGGAGAAGAATCCGGCGGCTAAGCTCGCCATTAAACTATTCATTGCTTATCCATTCAATTGCTAGCAGCTGACTGAGCTGAGTGAAGAAACCGGATAAAATAGAAATCGCATATTTTACATAAAATGCCACTATAGCGGTGCCCTTTAGAAGAAATGGAAAAGCGAGTAGACCAGTGGCCAAAGCCCAAATTTACAGGAAATGGGAACTAGCGGCCCATCGGCCCGATTCTTGAATTAAACATTAATTCAATATATTTTATCCTGGGAAAATTATCCCAATCCTTACATTTTAACTTTGAATTTTATATATAAAGTATCAATATATATTTTTTTTTTATCAAAAATAAAATATGAGGTGGCAGTGGTGGGTTGTTGGAGGTGATGATGGATTTGAGGTGAATATGGTGATGGTGGTTGTCGATTGGGTGGGGTAATATATAGAGTGATTGTGACCCACTAATTAAATAATTTCTGACAAATAAATAAATTGTGACCTAGAAAAATATATGATTTACAATTAAATATGTAATTGTGATCTACAAATCGTGTTTTTGTGACTGTGACTTTGTGTGAATTGTGACTAGAATGCGATTGCGATCATAAATTGTGTGCTTTTTGTAATTGTGACATGTTTAGTTAAATTATGAGGTCACAAAATTTTATTAGAGATCACAAAATGTGATCACGTGATTTTTAAAATTATTTCACAATTTTTTTATTTTTGAAATTTTATTTTGAAACCTTTATAGTTATATATTTTTCCATTTATCCTTGAACCGGATCTCCCATCGGCTCATCATGTCCGTTGTTTGTAAAAAATAATGAATGTAAAAGTCATTTTTCAAAGACATCATTTATCCTAAATATTTAATTAATGAAGGACTTCATTTGACTACGATCGGGAATTATATTGTGCATTCACGTAACTAAGTTTGTTATCTAAATCTAATACCACTTGAAGGGATTTGAGATTACATTCCAAGTTCAAAGTAGGTGGAATATTTTCATTCCCTTATAAGCACATCATCTATCTCACATCTAAGCATTGTGGGACTTTACTCGTTCTTACCCAATACTAAGGATCTCGAAGGGGAATGGGAAAGAATGTGACTTTATATTAACCTTTATTTTTTTCCATTTTAACTTTAATATAACTTCAACTATGAAGCAATGTCACCTACCAAGTTGAATATTATCAAGTGTGAGTGGGGTAAGATGTTTTGTGTACTTCATCATTGTGACCATCTTCAATTCTTGGATTCTAATTTGCTCCCTTTTGGCAGTTTGTGAAAAAAAATCACTTTGAAAATAATTACCTATAAATTCCATGTTCCAACACCCCCTCACTTCTACCAATATAAAGGAAAACAAAATCGACTATTAAGAAATAATCTTGTTGTGTCCATATATGTTAGATCTCAAGAACCATGTCCTAACAATTTTGGGAAAAAATCACATGTTCATTGTATTTCACTGTCCTTACTTCAAATCATTTGGAAAATTAACTATTTCATTTGTTAGATTATCAAAATTATTAATTCTCAAATGGAAGGTGATAGTGTGACGGATGGAAAACAACGTCAAAAGTACAATGATTATTCGAGAAATTTAAAAGTTCAGTGGCTAGTGCGAAACAATATCGAAAGTGCAATGGCCGTTGAGATTTTTAATCCATTAATTTTTCTCTCGCTTTCTATGTTAGGACTTGGGTTAGATTCAGAGAAGAAAGACTTAGTCCATCTCAAATATAAAACCAACGCCTCGAGGACTTCTACGTGGAAGCCTAAAAGAACTAATTCAATATTATTCTCTTTATTTCACGAGTTCATGAATTGCTTACACAATAAAGTAGTTTCAAAAGAAAACACAATCCCTTTGATACAATTACAATTTACAAAAATGAAGATATAGTAAAAGTTTGAAATACATAAAATCAACTGTTCATAAAGTCAAACATGTGAAGATCACAATTAATTAATTAAATTGGGTATATAGTGGTGACAAATGGGTTGAGTTGCTCATTGGCTCGCTCGTCTTGGTTTTATCCATAAACGTTTCGAACTCGTTTTGAGACAAGCTATGAGTCGAGCCGAACATCTATTCTCACGAGCCAAGTCATGACTTAGTGGACGGTTCAGCTCAACCTATGATGCCCACAAGCCGAAGGACAGAACCAAACTTAGTTTGTAGACACAAGCTACGTAGTGGTGAGAGAACTGAGCTCGTGTGTCTAAGGATCGAGCTGACTCTGCTCTTTGCCACCCCTATACATAGGGAATCTATCATTGCATATTCTATTATATCCCTATTCTTTTAGTTAATTTGGCAAAGATTTATTAAGGTCTGTGTCCCTGTTGAGAAAAAGCCTGCAATGTGGTCCTTACAACCTTAAAACATAACATTTTGTATGAAAATCTAATGGTCCCTCCCACTGCAAATTCCAACCAAATTTGCCTGTAAAATGAATTCTGCAAATTACTTTCCAGTCATTAAACAGTGATTAAAATTAATGGAGACATCATTACTACCTCGCCGTTTTAAAGTGGCTTAGACCATAATCACTTCAACATTTATCCCCAAAAAAGGCACTTTTACATGTAAGAAACATATTACCATGGTAACAATAAATTTCAGTCTAATTTAATTTTAGTCAACTATGACATGGTCCAATTTTCGTAATTTTTGGTATCGAATAATTTTTTTTTTTTTACTATTTTACAGAAAATTATAGATTATTTCAATCATTATTTTTTATTTTTTTTTCAGTTGATTCATATCTACTATCTATTGAATCATAAAAGTTAGAAAGTTGTCTATATTAGGTTTGCTTATAATCTTTTCTTACACATTTTCCATACTAGTATTGAACAAAAATAATTCGTAATCCGTAATAATGCAAAAAGAGGGCCGACTTTAAGTTATTCAAGAAACTATTCCTTCTGAAATAAAATGATCAACACCTTTCACGACTAATGTCGAGGCATTGAAAGGTGCTTAATTTTTGTTGCTGTCTTATGAACTTGGTGCTTGTTATGCATATATTTATCTTACGACTTTTAAACAAATGTGATTATGAGAAAGAAAAGACAAGTAAAATGTCAAAATGAAAAAGAGGAGAATCGACTAAAGTAAAATCAAAATTGGGCGCATTTTTACTTGAAAGATCTAGAAAGTAATTCGTTTTGTCTATGTATGTATAGACACACCCATTTAGTTCAAGATTGGAATGATTAGATGATATGCATTCATCCATCTTTATGACTTTTTTTTTTTTTTTTAGAATGAAGAATAATGATGAATTCTTCATTACAAATGAGGCGTGCACATATGAATGGCCCATTGGTGAAGAAAGACATTGAAGGCATTTTGTTTCAATCTTATTTGTAATCAGATTCTCATTTCTCACACCTCACATCAAATACGCACAATTTAGATACTGTGATTTGAATAAATTTATACTAGAAAACGAATAAAAATTTTAATTTCGTTTTAATGTTTCGAGTGTTGTCGAGAGATGTGTATTGAAAGTATTCTTGTCGTTATGGTTTACATGATCTTACTTTGAGGCATTACTCAGTATATAATACCAAACAACAGTGTAGAAAAAAATTAGAATTTGATTTTTCTTCTCTTATTTCTATGGAATATTATTTAATATTGTATAGTAAACATCTCCATTTTCGACTGAGGAGACTTTTTCAGCTATCTTTACTACAGTGCTTACTCTGATAAGCACATTGATCAAATGAAGAATAGGCTTGATTATTATAAATCAACTTATCAGAATTTAGCCTCGTGCGGATTAAAGAAAATATGAGGAGGTCAATCAAAAAAGAAATAATGTTAGTTATTGCCAACAATCAGGTCTCGTCGTTGGTGGCTAAGGTGGGTTTGTGGAAGCAACTGATCTTTGTCGAGGTAGAGGGTCCTCGAGATTTCACTATCAATTTCGTAGCCTAAAAATGTAATCTTTCTCGATAAAGTCAAAGTTAGATCACCAAGATTCAAGAAGAGCTGACAAATGATGAGAAAGCTGACTCAAAGCTTTGATTATCAGATGATGTTGTAGGAAATCGATCGGAGATGCCATATTGTGAATATGGAAATGGTATGCTTTTGTCAAATATTTTATTTTCCTAAGTAATAGGAAGAATCCTACTCATCTAAGGTAGCTACGACGTAAGCCATTCGGTTTCGAGGACTAGTTTTCTTAATTGAAATCAAAAAGATTTAAGGTAATGNGAAATCGATCGGAGATGCCATATTGTGAATATGGAAATGGTATGCTTTTGTCAAATATTTTATTTTCCTAAGTAATAGGAAGAAGTCAACTAATGTAAGGTAGCTACCGCGTACCCCTATTATATTAGGGTCTTCAAAAATGTCGAATTTGGTTAGTTAATGAAAAACTCATATTCCAAACGATTTTTTGACAATTCATTTTGTATTTCTAGAAAAACACCATTTATTGGTGTCAAAATAGAATAAGTGGTAGAAAAATGGAAGATCTGTTTTTTTTTTTCCTAAAACAAAAGATCATTTTGGAGATTGTGTGAGACCGTCCGTGATTGCTATCGATCACAATTGTGGCCGCGATGTAGAAACAAGGTTTCCATAGTGGCTCTTTCTACTAGGATAGGTTAACTAAAAGCTTCTAACTATAGTTCTATTCGTGCCTTTACTTCATTCTTATTCACTTTTCAACGAAAAAAGTTGAAAAATCGAAAGGCCGTCTTATGCAAGATTCCAATTGTGACATCCCTTCTCTCTCAATGAAAATATAGGAATATTTTTTGTTCAAACAAAGAAACTTTTATCCTCAAGATTCATTTTTGTTGGTTCTACATTTTCATCTCAAAATAATGAATTGAGTTTGTGTAGGCATTTTGGATGTTGCTATTGAAATAGTCCTTCTAGCTATGTTTTCGATTACTCCACCCATTTCACATAGTATTCGACTTGGTAGTAGAATGCGAAGAGTTTTTGAAAATATTCTTGATGGATAAAATGTGAATGAAATATTCCATTAAGTTGAATTTTCAATTTATGGGGAGTAGCGTAGGAT
The DNA here is from genome assembly GCA_903798255.1 of Fraxinus quadrangulata. Classification (NCBI taxonomy): domain Eukaryota; kingdom Viridiplantae; phylum Streptophyta; class Magnoliopsida; order Lamiales; family Oleaceae; genus Fraxinus; species Fraxinus quadrangulata. Next base: position 18,396 of record CAIGRB010036530.1, on the reverse strand, counting down.
TCGTAGTTGGGGAGAAAATCACCTGTTAGATAGAGTGCGCTACGACTAAATTCCTCCAGGGTCCCCAACCTTTCCCATATATGACATCAATGTCCCCAATTTTTGGTTTGTGCTACTCTATGTCCCCAATCTTTTAATGTTGTGCACACTATCTCAATCAGACTGAAAACTTCTAAATAGATTATAAATTATCACATGACAAATGTCTAATGGGTGTAATTATATAAAAGTAATCTTCCTAAACTCTGAATATTACTTTCTTATGACCTGTTACTTTGAAACAAGAAGTTTTCAAAGTGAAGGGAGATAATTTTGAGCAACTATACGCATCTATCGTGTGACTTTTTATTGTCTATTTTAGACTTTTTCATCGAGTTGGGACACTATGTACACAATATATTAGGGAAATGAATGTCACAGTTAGGAAAGATTGGAGACCTAGAAGAATTTATCTATAACAAATTTATAAATTCTCTAACAAACTAAAAGCATGTTTTGGAGTAGTTTATATTCTGTTTAATTATAAGTAAACAAAAACGAGTGATGAATAAGTAAGCAGTACTTTTGAACATCACGAATATGTAAATAACAAACAGTTAAACCAATTATAAATAAATTATCAACTAGAGGCAAACAAGGACTTACGTGAACGACTCATTGAACAATTCTTTGCTCTAGACTCTTTGAGTCAAAACTATTGTTTATTAAAGAATTATTATGGTACAATTTTCATAAATAAATAGTTGTGAAATTTAAGCAAAAACATTTTATATACTATGATATCATATTAAATTATCTTATCTATAACCATCGAGTTAAGTCGGAGAAAAATAGTTTTAATTTGAATGGTGTAACAATGGATCGTATTTTGACAATCACAACCCCGACATGTAACCTAAATATAATGTAATTAATGATTGTTAACATGTAATCCAACTCATATTGCTTCCACTTTAATTAGCTTTACACATATTTATGAATTTTAAAAACTCAATCAGCTTTCACCTGCCATCATTACATACCCTTAAAGCACTGCACTCTTGAGGGATCCTGCCTTCTTTAAACAACAAAAAACATAGCAAAAGAACCAAAAAGTCACATCCTCTCTCACCTTTCACCGAAAAATTGACACCTATGCAACATTTTCTTGACTTCAATTTAGCCCAATTTAAGAAAAATCTCGACCATCTCATCCAAAAAGTTAAACTGTTATATTATTTACTTAAAACGTGTCTACAATAAGTTATGTGTAAGTCAAGTGTTGTGTGAATACACTAGATTAATCTCTAGACGTGTGCAAAAGATTGAAGATTTGGATCTTGGTTGAATGCAATGGTTAATGTGATGATTCATACAGAAACAAGGGTTTATTTGATATGACTTTTAAAAAGTTAGAAGTTACTTTTGAATCTATTTGAATAATTTTTTTAAAATGATTTTTTTCATCTAAAATTATTTTAAGATGAAACTGGCATCCGTTTGAAAGGATTTTAAAAAGTTGTTTCTGAAACTAAAAAACTTTGCTTTGACAATTTTTTGAAAGAATTTTGTCCAATTAAAAGAATTTTTAGAGGAAGTTGTCCATAAAAGCAAAAAATCCTATCAAAAGAACTCCAAGGTGACTTGAGGAAACTCATTTACAAAAAGAAAAGTTCTTGCTGAACGAGCCTAAAAGAATTGAGTCTTGATAAAAGTGTGAACAGATAAATTATTAATTATTTTTTCAATAGGACCAAGACTTATATTAAACAATGTGGTTTAAAAGTTAGCCCTCAATGATTTTTCTAAAATTCAAATTTTTAGTAAATTTTGATAAAAAATAATAAAAAATATAATTGATAAAAAATTATGAATCCTAAAAATATGTGTTTAAAATTAGTATAATTAACTGATAACTTTAACTTAAGTTTTTATAACTTTTTTGGCTAAACCGATACCTTAATTATTTAAATTTTTTATATTGAAGGCATTCAAATGCTCTTGTATCCTGCATGAGTTCACAAGTGACTTTCTCCTTACTCCAGGCTACAGAGTCTTCCCTTTTCCCCCCCTAAAAAAAACACACACACACACACACTCTCTCTCTCACTGAGTATGTAAAAGCCATGCCATTACAAAAAGTTCAGGTGCTACGTGTGGCTTAAAGGATAAATTCAGGCTGTTTAGTGGGAAAAAGGGATCTTTTTCTGGAAATTTGGAAATTTTCACAGGCTGAAAATTTTTGAGCTTTATTGAGGAAATGGGTGTTGCTACGGTTGCTGAATTGAAACCAAGCATTTCAGGGAAAAGGGCGTTTCGTCCCAGTTCCAGTGCAAAACATGTTACAGAATGGTAAATTATGCCCTCAATCTTCCACATTTGTAGATAGAGTTCATCTCATTGCTTGATTTATGTACTACATAATGGGCTCTGATGATTTTGCATTTGACATGAAAAACCCATTATTAATCTGGTCCTGTTTTGGGGTTTTTTGTTGGATTTCACATTTTTCTGGTTTTGAATTCTGAACTCTAGAAATCTAGCCTTATGCTTAATTATCCCACTAATCACTTGAATTTGCTGTGGAGAACAGATTGTGTTAATTCATATAGTTTTTAAAGAAGAAACGGTGAGATGCTAGTTTTATCTTAGCAAAAAGAATCCCACTTTTACTAAAGTTTGATGGGCTTTCATTAAAATTTCTGAATCAAGCATTTTCTAGTAGGATTTGGAGTGAATTATATCCTAGATCCTGTCAATAATTATCGTCTCATATCTCATATCCTTCAAATTTTAATGGAAGAAAACAAATGCAATCTATAATACGAACTTTTGTGGCTAAACAATCATTGAATATGACAGATCAAACATGGAAGTTAACAAAATTTGCAATCAGATCATGACTACACGAAGCCGAGGTTTTAATGTATTTCTCCCAACAAGTTCCATAATGTCTTGAACAACTGAACATCAATCAGTAGTGTTCTAGTTAGTGGTCATTAATTCTTGTGTACTGTTCATGTACAGAACCATCGTACCATAGCTGTTTTAGTAACAACCGACATTCTGGTTTCTGGCCTATCATTAAATAAAAAGAAACACCATTTATGTAAATTGAGAAGATCCCATGTTATAAATTCCAGCTAACTTGTATTTAATCAACAAAATTCCACCATCTTTTGTTTGTCCACTACTAGAAAAGTTGCGATACATCTGTAAAAACTGAATCTTTCAATGAACAACGTCACTGGTCTTTCAATGAAGTTGAGGGAATAAAATGTCTAATAAGATAAATTATTTGTGCACATACAAGTGGCTTTGATGAAATATATCACAAGCTGAAAGGACTGAGCTGTCACAGTCGGTCTGCTATCATTAAGTCCTCAGTTTTCCACTGGGGCCTCCATGTTATATATCTAAGACCAAGATGAATAACGTAGTCCACAGGTTTGGAGGCTTCACTGTTCTAGAATCAGTGTAGCTGTGAAACATATATTCTCGACTATAGTAAATCCAACATGGAAAAATATGTGTAAGAAGAAGCTGATGATTCTTTTATTTTATTTTTCTCTTGGTTATTGAATCAAATTCGCAATTTATGTCATCTTTCTTGTCTTCACTTTGAAAATTTTGATTTTTTCAGTCTTATATTCAATTGTTTTACAGGCCTATATCCGATGTTTCCAGTGATCTAACCATTGAAGTTGGAACAGCAAGTTTTGCACTTCACAAAGTAAGAACAATGTGACTTACAAATTATTTGTCGTCTTGCACCTTGAATTCTTTAGATGGCAAACTAATCTAATAAAAAACTTGTTCTGACCCAAGGAGTTGAACTGACTTTTTAAATAGGTATGTTATATGGTGGTTCCAGTCAAATTGAATACCAGATAAACCTTTCTATATCGGGCTAAGTCGCTGAGAAACTCACTTTCTGAAATACGTTGTTATTTCTTAAAGTTAAACCATGGACACCAAAGGTTACTATTGAAACGGCAAGGTTATGCATATCAAATTGACTTCCTGTAAAGAAATGGATAAGAATTGGTTCTCACGATGCACATTTTTACTAGTTAATTTAGAACGGCTTGCACTTTGCCGACCAGGAAAGTTTCATGATGAAAAGAAACCTCATCTTAAGATTATAATATGATTTTTGTATTTCTTTTGCAGTTCCCCCTAGTTTCTCGAAGTGGAAGAATAAGAAAGTTAATGTTGGAAGCAAAAGAATCCAAAATTTCGAGGCTGAATCTTCCTGGTGTTCCTGGTGGATCACAGGCATTCGAGTTGGCTGCAAAATTCTGTTATGGAGTGAACATCGAGATTACAATATCAAATGTTGCTATGCTGCGATGTGCAGCGCATTTTCTGGAAATGACCGAAGAATTTTCCGAGAAGAACCTGGAAGGTAGAACTGAAGTACATTTGAAGGATATTGTACTTCCAAACATATCAAACTCAGTATCTGTATTGCACCACTGTGAAAGTCTTTTACCAATATCCGAAGACATTAACCTGGTTAACAGGATAATCAATGCTATCGCAAATAATGCGTGTAAGGAGCAGCTAACATCGGGTTTATCAAAGCTGGAGCATAACTTCGCTTCAAAACCTACCCAAAGCTTTGAAGAAGAAACACCTACAGACTGGTGGGGAAAGTCGCTGGCATTGCTGAATCTCGATTTCTTCAAACGAGTTTTGACCGCTGTCAAATCTAAGGGCCTAAAACAGGAAATGATCAGCCGAATTCTGATAAATTATGCTCAAAACTTTCTTAAAGGCCTTGTAGGAAGGGATCCTCAATTGGTCAAAGGAAGTTTTGCAGATCTTGATTTGCAGAAGAAACAACGCGTCACTGTTGAAACTATAGTTAGTTTACTACCAACCCAATCAAGAAAAAGCACAGTTCCTATGGCATTTCTTTCAAGTTTGTTGAAATCTGCAATAGCAGCATCAGCATCGACATCTTGTAGATCTGATTTGGAGAGGCGGATCGGCCTGCAACTGGACCAGGCAATTATTGAAGACATTCTTATTCCTGCAAATATGAATGGAAACAATCACAGCCCTTTGTATGACACAGATTCAGTCCTGAGGATTTTCTCGATTTTCTTGAATCTTGATGAGGATGATGAAGAGGATAATCACCCAAGGAATGAAAGTGAGATGGTTTATGACTTTGACAGCCCTGGATCTCCAAAGCAAAGCTCGATAATTAAGGTGTCGAAGCTCTTGGACAATTATCTTGCAGAAGTGGCATTGGATTCAAACTTGACTCCATCAAAGTTCATAGCACTAGCAGAATTGCTTCCGGACCATGCTCGTATGGTCTATGATGGACTATATCGAGCTGTAGATATCTTTCTCAAGGTGAGATACTCTTTCAATCACAAACAATAAATAGCAATAAGCAGGTTCAAGCTTTAGGCACACTGCATCTCTTTATACATTTTCAAAGTATTGGATAGGCTACCTAGGGACGTTGCCAAGGCTAGCCTAAATAAAATAAATTATGACTTCTGGCTATGTGCATATTGCATAGAGCTGGCTCTCTGCAAAATGAAGAAGAGTGTCCTGCCCCGCCAAGGCCCAATGTGAGAGGTGCATGGCCTCGTTTTTTATAGATGAGACAACATGCTAAAGAATACTGTGGCCCTTTGCCCAGGAGGCTTGATTTGGCCTGTTTTACACTTTTATTTACCATTTTACATCTCTATGCCAATGTGTTTATCAACAATTTGCGACTCACTGGCAGGTTCATCCCAACATAAAGGACTCAGAACGTTACAGGCTATGCAAAACAATTGACTCTCAGAAACTGTCTCAAGAAGCATGCAGCCATGCAGCTCAGAATGAACGATTGCCGGTGCAGATGGCAGTCCAAGTGCTATACTTCGAACAGATCAGATTGCGTAATGCAATGAACGGGGTTGGAGGGAACAATCAATTATTCTTTGGCTTGAATGGACAATTCCCACAGCGTTCGGGGAGTGGTGCAGGAAGCGGATGCATCTCACCAAGAGATAATTATGCTTCAGTAAGAAGAGAAAACCGAGAACTGAAGCTTGAAGTTGCACGAATGAGAATGAGGCTAACGGATCTTGAAAAAGACCATGTCTCCATGAAACAGGAGCTCGTGAAGTCACACCCTGCCAATAAGTTGTTCAAATCATTTACAAAAAAACTGGGCAAGCTCAATTCGCTGTTCCGGATTAAAGATTTAAAGCAAATGCGGGATAAAGCTAATTCAGAAAATCGGTTTCTTTTCCAGAAGAGAAGACGCCATTCAGTTTCTTGATCTTGTTTGTACATGTCAATAAAAATGATTGTATAGATTTCTACTGATATTTTGAGTGATTTTTTGTTTCACAGTGTCTTAAGTTTTCTTTGTGTTTTGTCAAGTGATATTTTCCTTGTTTATTTGATGGAATCTTGAAATCAGATAATAGTTGTATTCTAAAATTATATCTCAAGTGTGGGGAAATATTGTCCTCAGTTTCAAATGTAAAACATGCTTGAAAGTTCCTAAAATTATCTGATCAACTTGTTAATTTCATATATATTTTTTTTCGCAGATTTCAGTGGGGACTGGGACCCACTGGCTCCCAACTTGCCACCACCGCTGCATGTGCGTGTTGACAAATGCCTCATCGGAGTGGGTGGTGTTGTTCACGATGATGCCAGGGTGGTAGTGGCTCCCGGAGTGATGCTATGGGATGTATCCTTCGAGTTAGAAAATGCTGAATTAGCCTTGCTTGTACGGCTTAGGCCTTCGCATGGTCGGGAAATTGAACTTGCAGATTGACACAGTGGAATCAGGGATGGACCCAGCACCCGGCCAGGGGGCGGCCGCGCGTGCTGGGCTCCGCCGGACCGCCAGGCGCCGGCGCTGGTTCGTCTTCTTCGTCAGTTCGCTGGGTTTTGTTTTTTTTTTTTTTTTCCGTGTTG
>CAIGRB010036530.1:0-10496 GCA_903798255.1 Fraxinus quadrangulata | reverse complement strand
TGTTAAAAACATAAATTCAGAGGCATTTATGAATGAGTAATGTAGACTGAATTTATGTTTCTGGTGGAAAATTGATCTTCTCTGAATTTATGTTTCTGGTGGAAAATTGATCGTCGTTGACCTGTCGACGTCTGCCCGGGCTGGGTCCGTCCCTGAGTGGAATGCGATGCTAACAAAGTGGTTCTTGGGGGTTAATAGCACTAAATGCTCGTCTAGGAGGACAAAGTAGCCCCCTTTAGGAAGTTAAGTTTAAATCTACTAATAGTCATCCAACTTTATACTTGATGTCACCATAGTTACTCAATTTGATTTATTTCATCATGTCCATCCAACTTTATATTTATTGTCGCCTTGACCACCCAATTTTATTTTATTTCACCATTTCCTTTAAATTTCATATAACATTTAACTATGACTACCTAATTTTATATAACATTTCACCATAGTCGTTCAACTTCTTTTCACCATTTTCATTAATTTTAAANGAAACATTCCTTAAATAATAAAATAAAATAAAAACTTACTTAAAAATGTTTTTAAAATAAAATCAAAACTTATTTTAAAATAAACGTTTTCAAAGTAATCTTTTTTTTAAAATTTATTTTATATATAATATAAAGTTACTATTTTACCCGTTTTAAAATTAATGAAAATAGTGAAAAGAAATTAATTGATCATGTGAAACATTATATGAAATTGAGTAGTCGTGGTGAAATAAAATCAAATTGAATAATTATGGTGACACTATATATAAAGTTGGATGGTCAAGGTAAATAGAATTAAATTGGGTGATTATGTGACACTTAGGGTGTGTTTGAATCATATTATTTTGGAAGAATGTATTCTGAAATAGTAAATCGATAGAGAACGTGTGGTTGAAAAAGAAAGAAAAATTATTGATGTGATGGAAAATATTATTTTATTGAAAAATGTGTGGTTGAAAATGAGTAGAAAAATGAAAATAAAATTTTTAATGTGTACCAAACATGGGCTAAATATAAACATACGATTTAGCCCTAAGTTTAAATCGTCATTTTATTTTGTGTGACATGAATATTAATTTATTTTCCAGTGATGTGTTTTGGATTGATTCTTATCCAATTTTTATGTCACCCCAGAAGGACAATTGCGATAAGTAAATCATCCTTGAAACCCTAATCTCTATTTGCAAAAAGACGGGGGGAATTTTATGTATACTTGCTTGGATGAATATGCCTCTATCTCTGTCGAGGCTGGGCCAATCGTTGCCATTTTCCAGATTTTTCAGGTACTCTTCTTTCAATCTCTTCCTTCCTCGGTGTATGCCTCTGTTTTCGCTGTGTGCATAGTGCATACTGATAAGTGATACCGCTGGCTTCTTCAATCGTTGTTTAGAGAACGGTGATACCTTATTAGGGGACAATGTGACAATGTGGTTTGCTGTATATAAATCATTTTCGGCCCAAGTGATAAGACTGAAGATGATCTGAAATTTTGGATATAGAGAAGGATCAAGGTGCACATTTGATTCGGTGATGTGAGTTCTGGCGTGTACAATTATTATTCAAAACAATAACATCAATAATCTTCAAAGAGTTTAGGTTGTTTCTAGGGGTTGTTCCACCTAGTACTTGTGATTGGAGATTATGTACACTCTTTACCGCATTTTGGTTTAGTACTATGTTTGGTGCACAGTACAACTGAAAAGATTTTAGCTTAATTTTCTTCTTTAGTAATATGTACTCCAGGCCAATTCTCCTCATTGCCATAAACGTGCTGTAGATGATTTATATATGGAATTTTTGTATTCCAGTTGAAATGATTTTCCCCCTTGGACGGTCTATATTCTTGACCATGGATGTCAAATAGACGTGGTCATGAAAGATGCAAGGTTCAGGTTCCTTTAGGGACTATGTTTTTTGTAAATTACTATAGTTTATTAACCTCCTTCACGGTAGATTACTTAAAAATTTGGGTGGCAAAGAGTACTAGGATTGAACCTTACGGAGTGAGGACAAAATTTGTGCCATTTTGATCTGAACGCATAGTTTTTCTCCTCATAATAGGTGTGAATGTTGAACTACATTAAAAGTTTAAGCTATGAGAGATGAGTGATTTATTTATTCAGATTTATATCTTTAATATGCCTAGTGAACTGTGGTAGGATTGATTTTGTTTATCGAAGACTCAATACATGTTTCACGGAAGGGTAGTGGTGAGACTTCAACCCTGGCATTTTGTTATTCAGATACCACTTTATTTAATTTTAAGCCCTTATAGAGGGCATAACTTTATTTATAAATATTTTCTTTTCATCAGTAACAACTGAGAATCTTAACTGGTTGATAGATTTATGTTCCTTGTGTCATAGTTGAGCATGTGTTTGACTTCAATAAAAACTCACATTGTATATCGGACTTCTTTTCCACAGGCAGCTGGAGCAGGATATGGAAACTGTGGTTAAGGTTCTTCAACCTGGACCCTTGGGAATTATTGAACACAAGTTTACAGTGGAGGAGATACATAGGGCAAATTCTACTGTTAGGAGAGCTGTAGAGAATTGGCGGAGGAGTGCCTACATTGAGCAGAATAGTCCTTTCATGAAAGATTTCATTGACAAATGACAAAACACTTGTTAGTTTATTTCCCCAAATAATGTTCTGATCCAAGATCAAATCAAGTAAATCTTTAAGCACTTGAAAACTTTGTATACATGCTTCCTTATGTAATATCTGCTTCACTGGAAGCAGTTTTCTTTCATTAACAGCAAAAGTTAAATAAGATCTGCTCTTTAATGACTGTTTTCTGGATACATTTTTAGGAAAATGGCCCATAAATAAATCATATATGTGCATACTAATATGTTCATTACAATCTGTGACCTTTACGTCATCTGAAATGTCATTTAGGTACTCCCATCCTTCAATATTTTAGAGGAATGCCCATTTTCATTAGTATTGAAATAATTCAAATGTCTTCGTGCAGTTTTCTTGGACCTTAATTGTGAGGATTCAACACTTAGAAAAGATAATACGAACATACGAAACTGGACAGTAGGTTTAGTTCTGGGTCCCTACAAGTGCTGAGGGGTTTAGGTTACTAAAACCTCGGAAAGCCACCTCTTCTTGCTTTTTCGGAGCGGAAGTCGATTATGGGTTGAGGTCTGGTCTGCATAAAAAGGAACGTCACTGCTGTGTATGTGTTGATTTTATGAAGTACTTGTCATGCATTACAGGACTCTCTTCCCAGAGCATTCTTATAGAATATGTTGCACGGAAACTTCTGAACGTTTAGCATTGCTGCTTTGAGAGATGGTGTGTTGATGTGTGTCATCATTGTCGTGTCTTCTTTTTCCGTGCAAACAAGCTTAGAGAAAGTATACCATGTAGTAATGGTGATTTATATTTGCACGTGGGTAAGTATTGTGTTATATCACATTATAATTAGGGAGAGAAACAGAGTGCAAGATACAAAAAGAAGTTTATAGGGACAAGTAGCCATTAAGCTTAATGCATTAAAGATGCTCAATAACTACTTTAGACAGTGTCTCTAATCGGCTTTGTTGAACACAAGATACCATTAACTGCATCTTTGGTGTGTGTAGTATTAGATGATATAATAAACAAAATTATATTCTTTTTTCTATTTTAGTATTGTCGAGTGCTATCCAATGGTTGCTACCAAACATTCTATTATTGTCATCTTAATGTGTTTTAGGTCCTGAGCTAATTGTAATTCTATATTCATATGGCTCTAGCCTTCATGAGCAATGGGACAAGCTTCCCTTTGACGTGGAGAGTGATGACCTCTTCGGCACTGCCAACCAATTCTTGCCCCAATAAATACTACCGGGACAGTCAGCCTCCCTCCACAAGTGCCCTTTCCAAGTGCTGCCCATTTGGGATTTTGTCTAGTTAGGTTTACTCCAAAGTTGCATATCAGTGTCTTGATGGCGTGGCACATGCAACATGTGCTTTTGCTGAATATCACTGCTGGCAGGAGCGGAGCCAAAAAATGATGTAGGATGAGCTGGAACTTAAAAAATTTCGAATGAACTTACGCCACAAGAAATTGAGTTTCGTAGGCTATTCTTGTGACATTCACAATAAAAAATATAAATAAGAAGTTCGACCCAAAATATACCTAGAGGAGTGTGAATAAGTGATTACGCGGAATTAAAAAAATTAATAATTAATTAGCAACAAGTCAATATTAATTATCTTTAGATGTTTAATCATAAAATTCAATCTTTCCTATGTTAAACTACCACAATTATGAAAGCAATAAATTAACACAAGAATTGATCACGGAGAAACCCCAACTGGATAAAAATTTCGAGCATTTTGCCGGTCAACAATCCACTATAAACGAATTAAAACTTACAGTCTGCTAGACTCGATATCACAAATATTTTCTGACCTCCTGACTGCAATTCTCACAGCTCTCCTGAATTTCGTGCTCCTGCACTAACTTCCAATTGCAGTTTTCAAAGCTCTACTAGATTGCGCTCTCCTGCAGCAACTCCCAGCTTCGTAAATTTGTCTATCTCCTATGGATTAACGAAGAACTTCGCGTTCTTCAACGATTGGAGATGATATGAAGAGAATATGTTTTTCACAATGTTCAACCTTAGAAATCACATTCAGAGTCATTCTATAATTTATATGTAGTTTAAGGTATGAATATTCCGGATAAAAAGTCTTAAAAAAACGAATTAAAAATTCCCGGATAACCCTGTCGCTCGAGCGAGAGTTGAGCGATATAACTCAATTTCTACTAATTGCACATTACTCCTTGCCTTTTACAACATATTAATTTTAGTCCCTTTTGTTCACAGATTTGCCAATTACATCAAATACCTAACAAAAAAAATATACGGAACTCAATGAAATAAAATAGTTTAGATGTCTCACATTAAGATATTCCACTAAATCTTTGTATTTATTTTTACCAAATAGAAAATCGATACTTGCCTTAAAAAATATAAATTGATCAAATCATGATAGAAATAAGCAAAAATAAATATCCACTAATGAAAATTTTAAAAATTACTTAACGAGTACTGCTCTAGTAACTTTGACGACCAATCTTTTCAAATATCTAAAAGTTTGATCGAAACACGCAGTCGATAATATATCACTATAATCCATATATTATTATCTCGAAATATTATTTTGTGTGTTTATCGATCTTTTATATCACCACATTTCAAAATGAGTGAAGAATTTCAACCAAAGCGAGAAAAATCAACTAAGAATTTCGAGTGTCAAAGAAATTAAATTAAATTTACGTCCATTTTTGGCTCGATTTCAAGAATATACTTATATATAGATTACTTTATAAATAACTATTTTTTAAAAAATATTTTTTTATTGTCAAAATCGAACTAGAGTAAATTATTTATTTTGATCATAATATCTTTTTTATTGTCAAAATAAGTAATTTTTTATAAGTATGAATAAGTAATATATGAAAGCATACGTAGAAATAAAAAATATTAATTACTTTTAAATTTAACAAAATATGTAGTGTCTCTAAGTACTAAAATAAGTAATTTACTTCTAGTTCTAATCAATACAAATTATCTATAATAAAATTTAATTAATAATTATAAGTAAATTTAGTCAAACATGCTTAAATAGAATATCTATTTTGACAATAAAATATTCACGTTTCATGAATGTTATGAAAAGAGTAATTAATAATCGTAGCATCTTTAATACAATTTGAATAATTGAGCATTGGACTTAAATTGAGATTCAAATTAGAGTTGGGCTAATGCTAATTTTTGAACCAAAATTTACAATTTTTTCTTAAGGACTTTATATTGGGCAAGGGGAAATCCTGGGCTATAGCCCAGCACTGCCCCCCACTACCTCCGTCCCTGACCACACCGGCTTGTCCACTGTCAACCTCTTCACGTCATCCAGCCCTTTAGCAGAACCTAGGTACATGAAAATGCTGGCTCGAAAAAGATGCAAATGAATGAGAAACTATAAATACAAAGCTGAGAATCTTGATCGCTCATGGTATATATATACTACTAGGGTGGCGGATAGCACTTCAGTGGAGGAAGATATTTCCTAGATTCTTATATACTTGCATTGATCGATGACAATGTGTATTCAACTTTACATTGAAAACAAATTGCAATTTGAGAATTATCGGGTGGGGACCGTGGGGTGGCCCGGGGGGTAGGGTATAGTTAGGGGGCGGGGGCATTTTCTTTTTAAACCACACATCCTGACGTATTTTATTAATAACATAAACTTAGGAGTAGATTAGGCCTCCATTCCGTATAGAGAGAAAAACAAGCGGAACTTAACCGTTCAAAAAACATGAAAGACTACAAGAAGACTAAAAGGAAGCAGAAATTATATCTCATATGACTTAATCCCAGTTCAGAATTTCATTTGTCTCATGATATGCTTGTAAGAGTATTTATCTGAATTAAATTCACTAGTCGAGGGGAGAGCATTCACTCTGATCAAATCTCACCATAAAATCTTCCACCTCATCGGTCTTTCCATGTACATGGCCAAAAGTATCACTTGTGTAGTCACTAGGTCGAGGGTAGAAATGCTAAGTGCTACGGTCGTGGGATTAAATCCATATGCTGCTAACTATGGTGGTGATTCTGCATCGGTGCTTGAAGTGCTCGTAATTGAATTTTTCTTGGTTGGTTTGAAGAATTAGTTCCTTTGATCGAAACTTTTTTGGAACTGCCTAAAGTGATGGTCACAAAGTTGATAAAGAGATCGTGATAAGTAAGAATTTTTTTTTTTTTTTTAAAGAGGTTTGAAAATTAAATTTTACTTACTTTATTGACTTATTTTTAAAGCTTAGTTGAACATGCTAATAGAATTTCTTTCTTAGTCCCATGTTGAATCATCAGCTGAGGTGGAGAAAGCTGTTTGGTGTTTATCCAGTTGGGGCCTTTTTCTTCCATCCAAGATTCCCATTTCACCTCAATTCAAAAAATAAAAATGAAAGATTGTTTTATGTCGGAAAATTACTGTATTAAAATGTGGGAAACAGTAAAAACACATACAAAAATTCTTATGATGGTCATTCGATCGGATGGATTTTGAGGTCAACATTTATCGATTCTTTGTGACAGGTGCATATTAATATAGGCTTCAAATGTCAACTTTTGGCAATAGAAGTTGAATAATTAAGATTCTATACCTGTTGAGGAAGGTATGGATAAAATGTGTAAAATTTTTGGCACTTAATTTGTTAAAAGATTATGAAAAATAATTATGCTGGCATGTTGGAGAATTTATTTTGGCATATGTTACAAAGCTAAATCGAATTTGTATTAGTGAATAAATCCTTTAAAAAAATGATGATTTTATTCTATTGCGAGTTGAGAAGATTCAAAGCATTGAGTTCATAAGATTTTCTTTATAGAAAAGTAAGTTATATCAATATAAAAAGTGATTTTGAAAATTATGTTCGAGAAAAGTAACTAGAAGAAGTTGTTGGAGAAGCACAACAGTTAGAAAAGAAACACATCAAAAAATCAGCAACAAGATGAACAAAACACAAACAAAACCAGAATCAAACTTGAAGGCTTAAGCGTGTGATCACTGTCCTCAAACTATATTTGGCCCCCTCTCCGAATTGATTGAGATGCTAAAGGGTTTCCGACAAATGATTTGTTGGAGTAATTAAATTTTGTTGCAGAGTTACATCAAAGTACAAGATATAATTCTATCTAAACTTGAGTACACAAAGAGAAAAATGAATATGATGAAGAATAACTAGTTTCTTATATTTGTGGAATGAATGATATTTCATACATATTTTTCCATGAACAAGATCATCTATTTATAGGCCACCACTATATCTCACGACATGGTGTCAAAACCAAGTTGACAAGCCACCAAATTTGAACACAAATGGTCAAAAAGGGTAAAAAATGGCCTTCCAATGATTAAGTTAAATGTTCTATGCAACCGCATAGAGAAACTCTATGCGGTCACATAGAGTAGCTCAAACAGGGACCGGCAATCCCTGTGAATGGCCATGCGGTCTATGTGGTCGCATAGGCCAAAAATACAAGGTCTGGGTTTCATTTTCATATCACAGCCTCTGTTCCTTTTCCATTCCACACATGCCATTTCCTCCATTGATTTTGAACACACTTCTCAACAAAAGTGAGTTTGACTTAAGCACGACTAAACACGTTCTAAGAGCACAAATTTTGCAATTTTACAAAGCACGGTATGAATTAAATTCAGAAACTGAGTTCATGGGAGTCTTTTTCTACTAATCCCTTTGGTTCATAGATACATCTAAGTCTGAAGAACCTAAGAATTTGGATAACTAAATCTGAAGACCTAAGATTTTGGATATGGGAGAGTAGATTGATCATACAAATTGGATGACGCTCGAGCATAATGCCAATTAATCCAACTTTAAATCAAGGATTCCTTTCTGGTGATGATGATCATCCAAAAGAAAAGATTCTGTGCTGCAGACACTGTGCACTGAATTAATCTTCCAAAAAAATTTTAAACTTAAGTAACTTATATGAAGAAATGATTTACACTGATGCTTATTTCTTGTTACTGTTAATCTAGGTCCTAAAGTGAAAATGAATTGGATAAGCTCTTATCCTTTTAGTTTTTACACATCAGCCAACAATCCCGCATTGCCTAACTCAACAATAACAAAATAAATTTGGGATTGGCTACGTGATTCTTTTATTTTCGTTCCTGGAGGAAAAGAAGCTATTGCTGAGAGCCGGTGAAAGAAACATGCTATCAGAATATTTTGTCATCACTGAAGTGATAAATCACTTTTAATACTTTTTGGTTAGGCGATTATGTCGATTCTATACCGACTATCTAGTCTATATCCCAGGTCCCGAACCAAACCATGACCCCACCAAGAGGCATGGGAGTATCAATGCAACAGTATGATCAAGATTTGAGAATGCAGTTGTAATTATCTTGAGGGTTGACATTGTAAAAAGTATAGGGAATATCATTCCTTGTCCTTAAATCTGTCAAATACACAACTAAATGTGCGTTATTGTGAAAACTTTAGGTACCTGGTATTGCCACATGTTCACTTGCATTATAGAATATTAGTTTTCTCCGAAAAGTAGGCCTCTAGAGACAGAATTTGCCCTCAAAACAAAAGAATATATCCCAATCTCCTTGCCCTTTGGCTTCTGCAAATGCCAATAATTCTGCAGCATATCAGGTTTCAAAAGCACATAAACTTGTCTTATAATGGAAAATACTGTTTTTCCAATGGAAAGTCGAGTGACTAGACACGACTGGATAATACAATATAAAAGATTCCAACTGACACTTTAACAGACGAGCCGAAAGTGTTGTATACCTATGTGTCAACTTGAATTCAGCACAAAGAGTCATTTTCAAGCAAATCATCAAAGATAGCTCCTCTTATCCAAACTAATATCTTGAAAGAACTTTCTCTTTTCGTGTTTTTGCATTTGAATATTTCTTCATTTCCCTTTTCAGGATAAACAACTTAATCCTAATTGTCAACTACCTCTATAAATAAGGATGCTGAAACCTCAAAACACCACAAGCAAGCCAACGAAACATTTAGTTGTTCTGGTGGGTCGAGTTTAGCTGAAACTTGTAATTGTAATGGACAGAGTACGAGATTTGGCATCGAAGAGGGCTGCAGTGATCTTCACGAAAAGCTCGTGTTGCATGTGTCACAGCATCAAGGCACTGTTTTATGAACTAGGTGCAAGTCCTGCTGTGCATGAGCTTGATCAAGACGCAAAGGGGAGAGAAATGGAGGGTGCCTTAAGAGCACTAGGCTGCAACCCAACTGTTCCGGCAGTGTTTATTGGTGGTCGGTATGTCGGCTCGGCTAAAGATGTCATCTCCCTTCATGTTGATGGATCTCTAAAGCAAAAGCTGATTGATGCCAAAGCTATCTGGTTTTAGCAATCAATATTGTAGCACCTAATATATTATGTTAGTGCCATAGTTATCATGTGAAGCTCGTGAACTGTAATTAAGGGCTTCCTGGTTTTGTGAACTTTGGCCACCCCCACCACCCTATACCCCCTCAAAATTAAAGTCAACTTTTTTGGTGACTTATGCTGTAATGAAAAATCCTAACTTCATGAAAATGACTAGTTGGAAATTGAATGAAATTCTCTCTTCCTAGGAAAAATCCCAACTCTTTTTAATTTTTTATTGGACCACGTCGAGCATACAATACCGTACACTTAATCTTTCCACCGCGTATCCACTAAATGCAAGAGACAAATGTGAGAAAACCCTTGTACACAATTTTTCTCCGACAGTCACACCGGGTAGATGTACTTTAAAATTGAAGGTAAACCACTATAAATTTATATATTTCCTTGTGTATGTTCGTGATTTCGTTTTGCATGTTATTTTTCTTGAAATTGAGATTAGGATTTTTTTCCCCCAACAAATTCTTTTCGATTATCTTCTATATATTAGATGCAAGATGTCTATATATACAGGGGCGGACCCAGCACCTGGTCAGCC
>CAIGRB010036518.1:17295-30034 GCA_903798255.1 Fraxinus quadrangulata | reverse complement strand
ATTGTTTATTAGTGGTTCAACACCCTATGCTATAAAAATATGGCTAGACAGGGTAGTCCTAACTGCTCTTGCTCTGTGTCAGGCAGTCTATCTTAACAAATATAGCCAGTTCAGCCCCTACTCTATAATCTGTTTGCATCGATTAAAACAATTTCGTCAACAGATAAATTGCAAGAAGGAACCTTTCTTTGTTGTATTGTGATGGATGTTGCTCCATTGAAAATAATGTGGTTTGGCCTTTAGACCATTCACTTACCTTTGTGTTATTTGCTTCAAATGCCTTTTAGCTTAGCAAATGAGTTAATTACATGCAGGGAAGAACTGTTGGTTCAACAGCTCTCGGATAGATTTCTATCTTGAATATGAACCTCATCCACTCTGCAAAGAACTTGAATAATCTCTTTCAGAGTATGATCGTCTATTCTATCTTTGTTCCTCATATGCGTTGTGTTTTATCTTCATTTTCTGCGAACTTTCCAGAATTTACTCCCTGCCCCCTCCCTTCCCCTCCACCCCACCCCACCCCACCAAAAAAAGACAGAGGGTGAATTGGCTTAAAAATGCTAGTAGTGATTGAGCTTAATTGAAATTTTGTGTTGCTCACTAAACTTCATTCTGTCCCAGTTTGGTCACTAAACTTAAACTTTGTAAGCATTTTGTCACTGAACTTGAATGTTGTTATAGCTTGAACCTTATGTCAATGTCCATTAATGACTCTAATGGAAAAGATGACACGGTATCCTATTTGGCAAATAACTAGACTGTCGTGCCACTTTTTGTTAATAAATGTATGGATGGACGGAATGATCAAATTATAGCTAAGTTTAATTTGAGCGAGCGACTCAAAGCATATTGAAGTTTATTAAGCACGTGAAAAGTCGCTGAAGTTTAGTGACCATCAATGTATTTAAACCAGTGAAATAGGGTTTGGCTCACAGTTTTGGCATATGTCCCACTTCCGTCTTTTATCTTCAGGCACTAATGTTGGAGTTTTGCTACATGTACAATTAGTTTGACAATTCATAATTGTCAAACTAGTTGTACAAAATCACTGTACAAGTAGTTTAACTCCTAATGTTATTTAGTAATTTTGCTAATAGTGATCCGAGAAGGTACTTTTGCTATGTGCGATTATGGAATGTGGAAGAACTTAAAGCACTATGGCCGACTGAAGCCACCAAAATTTGATCTTAGCCGAATTCCCAGTTCTTTACCATTATGGATGGCGTACGGAGGAAACGATGCCTTTGCAGATGTTACAGATTTGCAGCATACTCTCAAGGAATTACAATCAAAGCCAGATTTGCTCTATCCTGAGAATTATTGTCATATAGATTTCCTTCTGAGCACAAGATCAAGGGACGATGTTTATGATAGAATGCTTGCATATTTCAACTCATTGGGAACATACAGCTATTACTGAATAACTTGCGTGTAGTGCTTGTTTGGTGTCGATAGTATGAAATAAGAAAAATAATTTAATATTCGTTAATCGTATTGTGTACTGAACATGCACATAGATGTGTCTAAATATGTACCACTATTGCGGAAGTTGGTTTAATGTAAATTTAATTTTGTCATTTGTTTTTAGCAATTATGTTACTGTCAAAAGTAATTTCCTGTATCTAACTTTTATTGTAAAAACAGATTTTAAAACTTGCTTATTTACTTATAAGTAAGTTTTTCAAGCTTAGCCCAACATATTTGAGAAACTCTTAAGTTTAAAAATATATATTTTGATGGTAACTTTTGTTTTTATTCTTGTATCTCACCAACGAGAAAATACTTTTATTCAATCAAATGGGATTTAAATAAGGCACTTTCCATGTAAAAATCCACACCAATTCTGTAATTTATATCAGTCTTTTTCTTCAATTTAAAAAATATTTGAAAAATATGTTGTGAATAAATCGATATCGATATTAAATATAAATTTATCAGCAGTGACAAACATATTTGGAGAAATTAAATAAATATTCTAGAAAAATTATCACCCCTAACTTATTGTTCAATTCGCAAATTAGTACATAAACTCCGAAAAGGAACAAGTTGATCCTCAAACATTGCATGCAATCAATTCACTATCACCAAAATGGTCCAAATCTTTATTTAATCGTCATGTGACTCTCATAAAAATATGAATCACTTAAAAAAATTTAGATACCAACCAAATACCAGAAACAAAACCTAAATTTATAAAATTGAATGTAAAAAAATTGTACAACGACTATACAGATATTAAGACAATCATCTTCAAAATTGATAGTGCAATTGTAATAAAAGATAAGATTGGAACTTACTTCTCGAACACGAACAAAATAATATGCCTTTTCAAATGCATTTGTTGGGAGTTTTGGCTGGACACTCACGTAGCAACAAATAATTCCCCTATGTACCAATTTCTATGTATATTAAGCATTATTCACCAACCAAATACCAGAAACAAAACCTAAATTTATAAAATTGAATGTAAAAAAATTGTACAACAACTATACAAATATTAAGACAATCATCTTCAGGATTGACAGTGCAATTGTAATAAAAGATAAGATTGGAACTTACTTCTCGAACACGAACAAAATAATATGTCTTTTCAAATGCATTTGTTGGGAGTCTTGGCATGACACTCACGTAGCAACAAATAATAGGTTGAAAATTTTAAATCAAACTTTGTTGGGATTAAAATTTTGAAAATGCTGTGCTTACCAACACCACCTACTACTAGGCCCTGTTTGCTTTCTGCCAACTTCCCTTTCGCACAATTCTTTCCTTCAAAGCTATCATTTTGTCTATATATAAACAGAGAGAGAGAGAGATATATATAATTGCACTATCTCTCTAATTCTCAAGATTCATTCTTTTTTGTAACGCTGCAACACAAACAGAAATTTGAAGATATGGGCAGAGTAGATGTGGAGAGAACAACAGCAGGGTGGGCTGCAAAAGATCCTTCTGGGATTCTCTCACCCTATACTTACACTCTCAGGTAATTCCATTCAAACCCTCATGCCACGTTCAGTATGAAGGATTGGACAATATTATTTCCTTTTTGGTGAGCTGACAATAAAATAATCAGCAAATTTAAGGTAGAAAAAGAAGTTAAAATCTTGTTCCATACCATGTCGTCATCTGTAGTAGTACGTACCAAACATATTCTTGGTCATTTTTTGAGTTGACAATGGATTTTTGTAATTAATTTTCGCTTTTTTGTTTTTTGTTTGGGAAATGTATAAACAGAAAGACTGGCCCTGAAGATGTTTATGTGAAGGTGATAAGCTGTGGAATTTGCCATACCGATATTCATCAAGTCAAGAATGATCTTGGCATGTCCAATTACCCTATGGTTCCTGGGTATTATACTTTATTATCCCTCTCATAGCATATTAATTTTATTTTTTTCAATCATTTGCTCCTTATTGTTTGGCCATGTGAAGGTCATCGCGGTAAAGGAAGATGGTCGAGGTAGATTGACTGGCTGCATAAAATTTTTGCATATCTTACGACAATTCGTTTTGTGTTCCCTTTTAGCTACTGGATAGGAATCAAATGAATTTGCGAAAAATAATTCATGTAGCCGACCGCCAAAAGGTCCAACTGGTCCACCTTTTGACAATACCAAACATGTTATTTTGGATTTAGTCATTATTATTGGGACAAATTACTTGATGCCTGTATGACTCTAGTGTTCAATAATTCATGGGTCACGATCTTTTAAATGGAATTATTAACTTTATGAGTTTATTATTATTCATAAATCTCTAACCATTGATGATATTTATGAACAGGCATTCATGAAAGATGTGATAATGATAAGACAACGACATATTCCAACCTTAATTTTTGATGTGCGTCTATTGAATGTTTTGTAGAGAGGAGTGAAGAATCTTGTTTGTTAATTTCCGATATTGAATACCAAACACGCACTTAATGTTTTGTGCTGAATTCTTGCCCATTTTTTGAGCTGCTGTATAGGCATGAAGTAGTAGGTGAGGTAATGGAGGTAGGATCAGATGTAACCAAGTTCAGATCCGGGGAGGTTGTTGGAGTCGGTTGTCTAGTAGGATGCTGCGGGAACTGCCAACCCTGCAAATCGGAAATCGAGCAGTACTGCAACAAGAAGATTTGGTCGTACAACGATGTCTACACGGATGGCAATCCCACACAAGGAGGATTTGCCGGCGCCACGGTCGTTAATCAAAAGTAAGCATCAACACGACTTATTCATACTTCTTGATCTTAACTAACCAATATTCGAAGGGATGTGCTATGGGTACATAATGGACACCGTAATGGTGTCCATAATGTACACATGGCGGCTTCCTATTGGGGGGCCGCCTGACGCGACAGGCAACCCTCAAATAGAGGGCCAACATGTGTACATTATGGACACTATTATGGTGTCCATTATGTACACTTAGCATTTTCCATATTGGAATAGGATTTTTTGGGCTCAAGTTAGTTTGATATGACAAGAACTCGGGTTTCTCTTTAAGTATCCCCTCATGTTGTATTATCTAGTACGCATGTCATAAATCGAAGAATTTTTTTGAACTTTCTTGAATTGATCTTAGTTTGTATTACTTTTTCAGGTTTGTTGTGAAGATTCCTGATGGTATGGCACCAGAACAGGCAGCGCCTCTACTCTGTGCCGGGGTGACAGTGTACAGCCCCCTGCACCATTTCGGCCTCAAACAGAGTGGCCTAAGAGGTGGGATTTTGGGGCTCGGAGGGGTCGGTCACATGGGAGTGAAGATAGCAAAAGCCATGGGACATCATGTCACCGTGATCAGTTCTTCGGACAAGAAGAAAGTGGAAGCATTGGAAGATCTTGGTGCAGACGAATACCTCATTAGCTCCGATTCCAGTCGAATGCAAGAGGTCTTCGACTCGTTAGATTACATCATCGACACAATTCCAGTTGTTCATCCTCTCGAGCCTTACCTTTCTTTGTTGAAAGTCGATGGAAAGTTAATCTTAATGGGCGTTATTAGTACTCCATTGCAGTTCATCACCCCCATGGTTATGCTTGGTGAGTTTCGAATTTTTCATCTATTGTTTCTCCATTAGAACAGCTCCATTTCTCCATAATGCTTGTGGGCTGCTTACGAGTATCCAAAATGTTTGATTAAGTTAACGAACGCAGGGAGGAAGACGATCACTGGAAGCTTTATCGGAAGCATCAAGGAGACAGAGGAAATGCTAGAATTCTGCAAGGAGAAGGGCGTTACTTCAACTATTGAAGTGGTTAAATTAGACTACATAAACACTGCGTTCGAGAGGTTGGAAAAGAACGACGTTAGGTACAGATTTGTCGTCGATGTTGCCGACAGCAAACTTGATCAATGAAAACACAGAATGAAACCAAAAGAGACTTAAAATTTCCTGGAAAAAGACGAGCATTACGCATTCAAGCTCTATTTTTCTTATGACTTCTATGTACACCAAGCGAAACTGAGTGGTGTGTTCTGTTTTCTCTTCCTAGATGATGAAATCTAGCTTTTGTTTACTTTCTTGGATAATGTAAACAATACTTTGAAGTTGTTGACTTGTTCTCTTTCAATTAAATCTAGCAGAGAATGTCCAAACGTGGAACTAGTCGAGCCAGGATTTTCATGTACAGAGCAAAAAAATATTGAAGGGTCAAAATATACATATATTATATACATATTAAAAAAATCAAAATTTCTACATAATTTTTTCAAAAAAAATAAAATGTTGCGGGGTGACCACCCCCGGCCTCCTGTGGCTGCCACTGGTGGGACATGGTTAAGAGTTGTTACATGTCACTGATAGCTTTCAAAATGTTTTAGGGACAAATCTCAAGATAAAAATATAGATCAATATATAATAATTTACGCTACTCTTCTTAAAAAAATTGACCTTTCAAGATGGAATCACAAGCCTTAACATGATATCAGAGCCCATTAATCTCAAACGAACAATTTGACCAAATTAAAACTCAAAAAATAAACACGAAAATTTCAAGATTGGTTTGCTTAAACGAGCCAACATTTTACAGGAGCATGTTAAAGGACATTCCACATCGAATAAAGACGAAAATATAGACCAACGCATAAGGACTTGAGTTGCTACTCTTAAAAAGGTTGATTTTTTAAGTCTTAATACAAAACAATGTTCACGGTGATCCAAATTTTCAATTGAGTGATTTCACAAGGCTAGTCTTCTAAGTCTGGATTTTGAGAATGTGAACCAGATAGAAGCGAAGAGAGCAAAATCTGTTAGGGTTTCATATACAATCAAAATGAGCAAAAATATGTAAAAATATGCAGGAGGTTTGAATAGTCTAATAAGTAAATGACTAAACTATCCTAACCAAACAAGTAAAACTATGATTCTACCCTTTTAGTAATATAAAATAATATAAATACAAATAATATAACTATTTAAGGTACCATTACGTGGCCTCATTGGTAGCTAGACTCTTTCTTGGAGAGTGTCTGCTACATATAAATTGATGGGGCTTGATAAAGAAAGATACCAAACATGAACTGATGCAAGGTAAGTCTTAATCTTTGACTCAGATCAGTTTTGTGGTAGGCGTGATTTGGAAATTTCTCTAATCTCAAGAAAAATGGTAGCACACGGCCGTTAATCTGCATGCATTTCATATTCGACTCAATAAATTTTAAGATGTCGGCAACTATACATCGCTATCATTTCAATAGCAGCAGCAGCATTTCACTAATATTCATCTCAAGCAGATGACAGAAATAAGAAGCAAAATCAATATGTAACAATTTCACTAATCTAATTTCTCAATAGGCAAGACTAACTCATTGTTGGTCAGCGAAAGGCCTCACAGACAGACTGAATCTCGCCTGGCTCACTCTGGTCTTCTTCCTTGTACAACAGAAGCCTGCTAGCTGCATCTATAGCAATCGACTAAAGTACATGTTCATAAAGTATCTCGATGGGTTGAAGCCGCTCAAAATCACTGTAAGAAAGAAATAAGATGTATCTACATGGCAATGATAGACATTGTATAACAAACATGTGTGGTGAAATACTTACAGATAGGAGATAGAACAATGGCAACACCAATTGGATACAGAAAAAAAGTGGTTCTCTCCAAAAATGGCAATACTGCATGACAGGAGATTATCAGTAAATTTTGACAATAAAAGTTTTCTTCTGAACACGAGCCCCTTTCTCGCATGCTTCTCAATTTTCTGTGTATTATTATTGAATATAGGTCTTTAGAATATCATTGAATAAAAAAATTTCCAGTAAAACTCATCTTACCATCATAGCCTAGAAAATTGAGATAATGATAGTAGGAAATGGCTGCCATGAAAAGCAGATTCGATAGCAAAACAGGAACAAAACCATGTGCTACCAGAAGAGGGGACAGAAAATAATGTACAACTGTTTCGAAGAAAAACACGTGAATAGAAGTTTAGTGTATGTTTAAATTAAAAAATAAAAACTATAAAATAAGGACTGCATTTTAACGATGTACTAACCATAAAGAAGTGCAAACGTGGGGAAGAAAGAATTGCAGTGTACATCAAAAGCATACAACCTTCACAGAGTTAGGGATGAAAAATGAGTTAGCAAAGAAACCCCAGTTCTGTAAGGCAACTAATACCTATTAGATAAGCAGCTGCATCATCCATCTTACCATTCTACCCGTTGCTCCACCACGTGACTGTCTGGGACTTCTTCTCGTAGATAATTGTTAGTAACGAACCTGCATGAAATTCACCAAATAAATTTTCCATTATGCAACCTTGTCCTCCATAAAATTGCTAAAAATATTTCTCAAGTCATCGAGTGATACTAAACTTAATCCCATATAAATACAAAAATATTGGTTTTAAATCCTCGTGATCGGTGAGATGGTCGTCTCTTATTTCAATAAGATAAACATCTAAAATGGACTCTAATACCACATTAACAAATTTAGAACACTGGCCTAGAGAAGAATACTGGCATGTATTGTAGGCCGGATTGAATAATACCTTAGACTTTGAATGTTAAGACTTGGCCATCATAAGGTAAAGATCCTTACCAACAAAATGCTGCCACAAGTGCCCCTGCTAAGAAGAAGTGGAAAAGCAATACTGAAATAACCACGAAAGCAGCATGTCCAGCACTGTGATCATAGCTGAAACAAAGGCAGATAGCAAAATACAGAGGGGATAAGTATCAGCGTACAAGATAACTAATAGGAGACAACGAAAATTTGGACAATTTAGATGTAAAACGCCACAGAAACTTGGCTTCAAAGGAAGAAAAGAATTTGCCCATCATGAAAAGCAAATATATCTCTTAATATAAACCATCCAAATCTGCATAAAGAGATTTCCTAAAAGTTCTGTCAAATCAAACCACGCAAATAAGCAGTAAAATGAATTAAAAGACACTTACGCGGCACAATAAGCTATTGTAGATATTGTTAAAAGAAGACTGCATACTACAACAAATGCAGGGTCATCACGTGCCCATTGGTTCTTCGTTTCTGCAATCAAAATGTTATTAAACAGCTAGAACCAAAACGATACTAGTTAAATCTAGAAAATTACATGTTCCATGTCTTAGATTTAGATTCAGAATCAGAGCAAAATAACCATCAAAATATTCTAAAAGAAGTAAAAAAAGGAAGGATGAAATTAGCACAAAGAAAACTACGTCAATCATGCACTAACTAGAAAAGCAAATGACAAATATCAATTGACATAACATTGAAATCCTTCATCAGCAGCAAAAGCATCAAACGGTAAAGAGGACAGGTTCATCTACGCGCATAGTCATGCTATACTGCAATTGTATTGACAAATGGCAAATACACAAACTAGCCTAGCAACTGATGTCTCGTGAAGTTTGAAAAGGAAACATGAGATGCATTCATCCCTGAGATGAGAGTGCAAGAATAAGTCAGGACTGATAAGCATACTTGATTAGGTCACAGAGAAAAGAAACTTTTGGCTCCGACAGATTTCATATACCCTGTGTGTATGGATATCTTGAGCAAACAGTATAGAATAAAATTTATTTCACATTCACTTTGTTAACTTTTAAGTTAGATTCTACATAAAAGGTAGATACATTTAGTAATTTAAATCTATTTAAAAGGCGCAAAGGTGCATATTACATTTACACTAAGAAAGCAAAAAATTCTCGACAGCCTCATGGAATAGAACCTGTACCTGAAACAATTAAAGCATCTAATAAAGAGATCATAAAGAACCAGAATCCTATACCATAACTGGACTTTATCCACTTGAAAGAAAGCTCTTGCATGCATTTGATTAAGGACTGGAGATAAAATTTGAAGGATAGCCACGAGGGCTACCTTATCAGCCACCTCTTGATTTCAAGAGAGATGGACCACATTCTATCTAAAGTTATTCTGGATGTCAATGATGCAAAGGCCAAAACTGGAGCATAATTTGATCGAGCAAATTTTCAAATTTTGACAAACTCCATTGTCTGCTCATATATTGCAATTGCAAGACCAAGAACTTCACAACATAGATCAAATTTACTGAACTATGACATGCTATAGAACAATATTTCTTTAGTCATAAAAAGGTTTTGTATAATTAACATTTATTCGTACCCTATCAATTTATAGGATTTATTCAGAACATAATCTATATTTTATCACATTAGACTTGCAATGATTCTCTAAGACATAAATATTTGACACAATGATATAACAAAAATGCATGGTTGGTGAATTTGATCAAAGACAACATAAAATTTTGGCACAAGGGAAGGATCAATCTAAGCAAATAGCTGGAGCAAAAGAGATAAAAGAAAGCAGACTTACGCTTGTGGTATTTGGTGTGTTGATATCTGCATCCGTTGTAAATTTTTGCATGCAAAAGGGAAAAAAACATAATCAGAAACTCAATAATACAACCACCTTTTTCCAGAACCACAATTATTCATTCACATCCCAGAATTAGTTCTGTTTCAAGCAACATAACTTTTGTCATCAAACTTTTAGTGCATAGTACACCACAACATATCATTAGAATAATGTAAAAGTAGCTAGGGCCAAGAGGAAATTAATCATGGACCAACTTATTCATTATAATACATATCAGCTAACAAATATAAATATAGCATTAAAAGAGTCTCAATCTTTCTAGGGTGTAGATTATTTAGTCCATAACTTATAACCAGCTCAAATAATGTATGCCAAATACAGCAAATAGCCCTTTCCTACATTGTACTGTAACACTACAGGGGCAGGAGAAGAAATATTGTTGGTTAAGCAAAAACAATTAGTCAACGAGAGAAGTATGAAATCAATATGAATCTGCTCAGTAAGACTCAATAAATTTTACTAAATGCTCTCTTATGCGAAAAACTTTGTTTCTCAGATGATAACAACACGAAGCAAAACATGCATCCCAAAATGGTAACGCGAGTATAAAAGGCCTTTAAAAAGCTTAAAATGATGGCACGATGTTATAACTATAAATTTTAAATTATCAATAACTTGTTTGTTCTATAACTTTAAATGAGGGGCAAAACATGAGGTGTGCAAGGGAAATAGTTTATTCAATTGCACGTCATCTCTCACTATTGGATATCACTGAACTGCCCTAATAATGCATGCAGACAATATTGGAAGTACCATGCAAACCATCACACATTTTATAGGTAATACTTCACATTTTTAATTCCAATTTCAGCTCCTTCAAATCCAGTATTCGTTTTACAAATATTTCACAGGTTCCCTCTTCCGTGTGTATCCCATAATGTTTTCACAGGATAAAATATTAAAAGGCTGGCTTAAATTCAAACAATTAGATAGGATCAATGTCATGTAGGAATAAGGTCCATGGGTTCAGAAGTGCCAAATACTACTCACTAGTATCAAAATATCTCGATCAGACTTAATATATAGCAACCATTATAAGGCTTAAGAAGCTTATCAGAATTAAATTTTAAAAGCTACCACATAGCAGTTGTAATTATTTAGATAACTAAAACTGCCCATAGATCCTGGACACATACACCATTTTTGGAGATGTGCAAAGGAGAAGCATTTGCCAGAAAGTATATTCGATGTCCATTTGTTGCCACTGCAATGAACCATGAAAAATGGATATCACTTGAGGAAAATTAAGAAAATAGAAGGAACTGTATTCACTCACAACGAAAAAATCATTGAACAGCTCATAAAAGCATAAGTAGAAGCTCTTGAACAATCTTCTGCAAGTTCATAATTGACCAACATACAACTAACCAGATTAGCAAAGGTTACAAGTCTACAACAAGTTCAACAGCTCAATTCTCCCCTATGGTACCACATATTAATGTCTACTAGGTTGCAGAACAGGGTGAACCGACTTTTTGATTAGCAGAATTGAAGTGCATCAAAATAAGCACTTTGTTCATTGAAATATACAGCTCACCTCTCATTATTCGGCTAAAACGGCAAACAAAGAGAATGTAGTTCAATTTACCCAAATTTGTCCACCCAAAATATTGCTTAGACTCTAGAAAAAAAAATTCACACTTCACACTTGTAATAGTAATTTTTTTATAAGTGTGTAGTTAGAAGTAGGGAAAAAGGAAAAAGGTTTGGATTTAAGTGCAAAATTATTTTATTGAGAGAACGTGTGGATGAAAATGAATTTGAAGAAAAATAATTTTTAACATTCCCAGTATTTAACATTTCAAATCCCTGAGATTAAAAAACAAAAATTGACATAATAGAATTGAAGTGCATCAAAGTGAGCACTTTGTTCGTTGAAATATACAGATCACCTCTTCAGCTAAAACGGCAAACAAACAGAATGTAGTTCAATTTACCCAAATTTGTCCGCCCAAAATATTGCTTAGACACTAGGAAAAAAATTCACACTTCACACTTGTAATAGTAATTTTTTTGGAGAATGTGTGATTAGAAGTAGGGAAAAAGGTTTTGATTTAAGTGCAAAATTATTTTATGGAGAGAATGTGTGGATGAAAATGAATCTTTAAGAAAAATTATTTTTAGCATTCCCAGTATTTAACATTTCAAATCCCTGAGATTAAAAAACAAAAATTGACATAATAAAATAAGCTTTCATCATTTATCCCCCTTCCTACCGAACCAATCCCCCATCCTTCGCCATAAACAAACCCAATAACCACAATACTTAACCGGGCTATAATTCCTCATTCACCTCCCAAATGCATGATATGAATAGTGCTGTTTTAGTGTAATTAGATTCGAATCCTAACAATTTAGCTAAATAATTTACTTTCAAGATCAAGATCAGATCTATAATCCTCCAGCAAAATTAAAATAAACACGATTAACATCTTTACATTTATAGCGGGAAATCATGTATGCAATAGGTGGACGAAGAGGAACCTTGACTATTTTGCGGATATACTGAGGGAGGAAAGTGTTGGGTCGGGCCGCATGAGAACCCGATCGGGCTTTTGTTGATGATGAAGTTGGCAGCATCTGTAATTCTTCTTTCTTCTTCTTCTTCTTTGATTAATTAATATTTTTCTTCTGAATTATTTGAAGGTCTCAATTTCACAATTTCAGGCTTCCCTTTTCTGTAATCTTCTCCCGGTTCCCTCCTATTTTCCAGCGATTTTCTTGTAATCTTTGATATTTGATTCGAAGAAGGTAGGCCGTAGGCAGAAACCGGGTCGCTTCTTTGTTGGGCTGGGCTGACAAATTTGATTGGAAATAATACATTTATAAGGGATTTACTTTACACCATTTTAAAAATACAAAAATAAATTTCAAATTTCA
>CAIGRB010036518.1:0-16316 GCA_903798255.1 Fraxinus quadrangulata | reverse complement strand
ATTTTGTAATATAATTATTAATATTAAAATTTTTAATTATAACCTGATTTTTAAATAAACAAATTTTGGACCAGAATTTTGAAATTGAATCTTATAACATAGGACTGGGTGTAATTTCCTCAATTTGATTGGATCATGAAAATGGAAGATTTGGTGTTTAGTTTTACCAATTTTAAATTTAAGAGATTATGTTTAAAATTTCAAATCTCGGAATTTTTTAAATTTTTTTATAAATTAATTAATTAAACACGTATTTTATTAATGAAATATATTAAGGTCGCAATTCCATATAATTGGTCGCATATTATTAATTGGTCACAAATCACAATTTTCATATGTCACAAATTATTTTACGATCAACATTCAGAAAATTTGTAGGTCACAATTTGTTCATCGATCACAAATCAAAAAATTATACGTTACAATTTATTCATCGATTACAAATCTATCAAATTAATAAGTCACATATTATTCATTGGTCACAAATTACAAATTTATATGTCACAAATTTTCTTACGATCACAATTTAAAAATTTTATAGGTTACAATTTGTTTATTTCCCACAAATCAAAAGTTGAAACGTCACAATTTATTTATAGGTCACAAATCACAAATATTGTAAGTCACAATTTATCAGACGGTCACAAATTAACAATTTTTTAGGTCGTACATTATTTATTAGTCACAGATTAACCAATTTAATGGTTACAATCAACCAAATAATTTGTGACAACAACCAACACTTGTGACCACCACCTCACCACTCCCTCCAGCAGCACCACTGTCACCGTCGTCGCCAGTACTACCACCTTTCGACAACGTCATCTCAAACAAATCAACACATCACAGAAAAACACATTCACATCGTTGCGCTAGATCCGCCACGACTTCGAAAAACCATCGCCACCAACATCTCCGACCACCACCAACAACTCACCAGCACCACGGCCAACATTATCAGTCACCACCCAACCACCACAAAAAAATCATATAAAAAATTATCAGTCCCACAACACAACACCACACCATCACCACATAACCATACCTAACCACTGGTCACCACCATCGTACCCAACTACAGAACACAACGCCCCCAACTACCATTTCACCACCAAATCCCCAAAATCGTAGCCCAAACACCACTTAAAATCAGATCCACAAACGCCATCGCCACAATGTCATTACCAAAACTAGAACATCGCATTATATCCAAAACCAGAACATCGCCACATATCTGAACCTTCGTCGACGATGAAATCCAGTAAATCAGAACATCGCGTCTTCCCAGCATCGTCGTGTGGAGAAGCAGCGCACGGAGACAAGCCGCACAACTACACCTGTCGCAGCACACGGCACCCATGGCTTGAATAATTCGTGAAGAGTCTTCGGAGGTAAAGGAAAAGGTTAGCTATGTGAAGAGTCGTCAACTGCAAAAATGTAAAGACTGTCGATTTGAGATTTTAGAGAGAGAAACGAATGGTAGAATGGAAGATGAATTATGGTTCAATTGGATGGGTTGGAATCGGGTTTCATCTGTTTTAATTTTACTTTTTTAAAAATTAAATTATTAAAATTCTAATTATCATCTGATTTTTGAAATAAAAACTTGTAAATCTGAATTTTGAAATTGAAACTTCAAAATTCTGATATATTATAACTTCCTCTTATGAAAAGGGAAAAATTCAGGCATTAACTATGCACAGTTCAAAAATCAGGTTTTAAATTTAATTAATGCAAAAATTAGGTATTTATTTATTAATTAATATATTTTATTGATTAAATATAATAAGATCACAATTATATACATAATCATAGGTTACAACTTATTTATTGATCACGTATTAAATAATTAATTGGTCACAGATTAATTCGAGATCACAAATAAAAAAATTTATAGGTCACAATTTATCAGTCGGTCACATATTTTCAAATTTGTTGGTCAGAAATTATCGAATTTGAAGATCACAATTTATTTTATTAGTCATAAATAAAAAATTATAGGTCACAATTTATCAATCGGTCACATATTTTCAAATTTGTTAGTCACAAATTATCAAATTTTAAGGTCACAGTTAAACAGTTTATCACGGTAACCAAATAGTGGGTCACATACGACCACCATCTACCGCCACCGCCTATACAGCACCACCACCACATAAAAAAATCTTAAACCCGCCACCACCTCCATCCCCATCGCCACCACCAGATCCACCACCATTCCCATCGTCAACAACAACAAAGATATCACCACACCACAATTACCACCTACCACAAACACGCCACCATTTCCAATCTCGTCGCTGCAGCCGGCTAAGCCACCACCCTACGAACAAAATCATCAAATCCGCCACCAAACAAACACCATCCCACCTCCACACAAAACACCATCCAACGATCAAAACCAAAAAATAAAAATAAAAAATCAAGCAGAGCCACGGGCAGTGACGTTCACAGCATCGCCATCTCCAAGCCGTACCACCGTCGCTACCGCGCAAACCATGAGCCACAGAAAATCGTCGAAGAAACGCCACAAATCGAAGAAGATTTCAGATCGCCGCCCCTGCACTTCCGTGTGCAGAGGCTCCGATCTCTTCATTAAGCAGCCCGGTGCTGCTTAAGTGGTGGCGACGACGTGGTTTCCACGATGGGTGCTCTGACGACGACGACATTTGACAGAAAGGAAGGCATGAAAAGGAGATGAAGAAGATGGGGAGGGAGAGTGAGAAGAATGAAATAAAATTAGGGTTTGTAATTGAATTTGGTAAAAATATTTAATATATAATCATTATGTAATACCTGATTTTTGATTAAATAAAGTTTAGATTTGATTTTTGAATTTGTAAACTTAAATGTCTGGTTTTATGTAATTTCCTCTTATGAAAAAATATTTGGGAAAAAAGAATGTGGAAATTACATCCCATCAGAATTTTAAACTTCACATTTAAAAATGAAGATTTACAAGTTTTTATTTCAAAAATCAGATGATTATTGAAATTTAAAATATCAATAATTATATTTCAAAATTAAATACACGTATTCATCTCACCTAACCCATACCCAATCACGTACACCAAAACCCTAATTATTTTAATATTCTCCATTTTCTCTCTCCTCTCTATCCCATGCTTTCCTATATCTCTAGACTTCACTGGAAAGCACCGTCGCCACCACACCTCCGACACCACCTCGCCACTATCACACTCAACCACCTCACCATCTTTATTGTACCACTACCACTAAAAAAATTCCCAAACCCGCAGCATCCGCCGACGCCGCCACTACCACCACCACAAATATTCATAAACATGCAACCGCAACAGCATACGACTCAACAACGATGAGGAACAGATAGTCGCTTCGCATGAAGCAGAAACGACGGGACGCTCATTGTCGCTGCTTAATGCCATGTATGTATCGAAACCAAGTTTTACACAGATGTTGTGAATGACCCTTGAAAGCCCTACTCCTATTTTACTAGAAATCTTCTAGAAACTGAATATGTGGGACAACAATTGGAGACAAAGAGGAACAACAAGTCTTGCGGTGATGGGATGTGGCATTGTTGGTTTGTGTCCGGGAGGTGATGTGGTGGTATTGTGGTTGATTAAGCGGTGATGGCGGCAGTGAAGTTAGTGCCCGTCTGCAGATTTGGAATTTTTTTTGGTGAGTGTTGTGGTTTTGGAGTGGTAGGCTGGTAGTGGTGGTAGCAGTGTTTGAGATAATGGTTTTGCTGTCAGGAGATGGTGGTGGTTCTAGCGACGACGGTGCAGCGGCTAAACGGTATTGGTGCTGCTAGTAGATGTTGGTGGCGATGCGTTTATCGAGGTAGTGGTGGATCTGGCGTGACGATGTGGTAGTATTTTTCTGCAATGTGTTAATTTATTTGAGATGATGTTGTTGTCGAGAGGTGGTGGTGGTTCTAGCGCAACGATGGCGGTGGTGTTGCTGGATGGAGTGGTGAGGTTGTGGTCACAAATGTTGGTTGTAGTCACAAATTATTTGGGTGATTTGTGACTAAGTATTGGTGATGGATCGGGAACGGGGATTGTTTTGGTGTATGTGACAAATTATTTGGTTCATTGTAAATAACTATTAAAATGTAGCAAAAAAATTTGATAATTTATGACCAAAAATAATATGTGACCTAAATAATTATTAATATGTGACTGATAATTTGATAATTTGTAATTGTCTAATAAATTGTGACTTATAATACTTGTTATTTGTGATCGATAAATAAATTGTGATGTATAAATTTTTTATTTGTGATCGATGAACAAATTGTGACTTATAAAATTTTTGAATTTTGATTGTAAAATAATTTGTGACATATAAAATTTGTGATTTGTGATCAATGAATAATATGTAACTTATTAATTTGATAGATTTGTGACTGATGAATAAATTGTGACGTATAAATTTTTGATTTGTGATCGATTAACAAATTGTGATATATACAATTTTTGAATTGTAACCGAAAAATAATTTGTGATATATAAAAATTGGTAATTGTAATTGTAATCACTTAATAATATGTAACCAATTATATGAAATTTGTCACCAAATTAAATGAAATTGTGACATTAAGATATTTAATTAATAAAATATATGTTTAATTAATTAAACATATNTCTGAGATTTTAAATTTTAAATCTTAATCTCTTAAATTTGAAATTGGTGAAACTTAACCTCTTAGTTATGTAATCTTCCCAAAAAGATTACTATTTCACGTGGATAATTACTTGATTGATCACTGAACTTTACAAAAAAAAAAAGGTCACTAAATTTCAAAACTTTTCTTGTTAGTCACTATACAACATATAATCATATCCATCATTGAAAACTTCAAAAGTATCCAATTTAGTCATTGAACTTTACAAAATGTAATTCCATCTATCACTGGTGATAGATAAGTAATGAATAATATTACATTTTGTAAAGTTCAATGATTAATAGGAAAACTTTTGAAATTCGGTGATCCCTGACAATCTTACACAAAGTTCAGTGACTAATTAAGTAATTAACCAATCTTCATGTTTTTATTTTTCTTTCTTTCTTTATTTTTTTTCTTCTTATTTTTATACTTATGCCCCATAATTTTATTCTCTCTAGTGTCGTCAAACTTAGATAAAAAGATAACCTTTTATCTTGTGGGGGATAATCGATAAGATATTCTACCGACCTCTCTAAAATCCAAAAAGCAACAGAAGAAAGAAGGAAAAAACTAAGAAAAACATAAATGTTGATAAATTACCTAATTAGTCACTAAACTTTGCAAATGTGTGCTAATTAATATAGGTGAAAATAAATATATGACGGAAAAAGTTAGAGACTTTCTTCGCAATTAAAATTTGATCGGTTAACAAAATGTGTGGTATGGATATAATTATCCTAATTGTTGCCCAATAAAGTAATCTAGTTTTAGGAGTGCACAATGTTATCTATACAAACTAAAAATGATTCTTATACGAGGTGATATTAAATTATAAGTTCACTAAAATGGATTTCATGTCCACACATTTAATTGATTTTATCATTTTACCATATATCATTTGTCACGTCATACGAGGATGATCTTCACTTTGTACATATATAATAAAACCTCGATAATTTAGTACCATAAATTAATAACATCAGTTAATTAATATTTCTGATGGTCTCCATTAGAGGATAACGTAATAAATGAATAATTAGCTTAATTTATAAGATAATACATTGTAAATATTCGTGTAAGCCTCACTCAAAATATAATCTACGTTTGGCTCCCATTTTTTTCAAAACACATTTTAACCACACATTCTCTCATAAAATAATATTACACGAAAATCGAAAAAAATCCTTGATTTTTAACCATATATTCTAAAAAATTCAATATTCCAAAAATCGTTGTTCCCCAAATTTCCATTAAAATGGAGCCCGAACAAAAGCATAAACTAATAATTTCTTGAGCATTTTGTTTATTTAAATAGAGTTTGATTTTGCTTGGTAAAATGTTCATAAAATGGAAGAATGCGATGTATAGTCTACTTTTGAGAAGAAAAAATGTAAATTAATGAATTTTACTTGATTAACAAAAACATAGAATTTTTACTTCTGACACATTATTCTTCACCAAAATGCCATTGACCATTTTGCCACTTTAAACATCTTACCATTTTAAAATTCAAATGGTCTCAAATAAGTGAGAAATGTTGAAAATTATGAGGTACTTATCAAAATACTTAGACAAGTCATATATACTCTATAATAGTTTATTTTATTGCAATTGTAATTCTTAATTTGAACCCTATAACTATGATACATTGTTATAATAATATTAAATATAATCATTACATTGTACATATTCAATTTTCAGTAATTGATTTGCATGTTATAATTGTTCACAACGTAATATATTTTTTTTGTATGTATTTAATTGATATATTTAATTTATCGTTGCTCCGAAGAAGCACGACGTTGTACTACTATAAAAGAATATTATCTGTTCCTGAAAGCATGTTATTACAATTCCAATACTTCAAAAAAATATTGACATATTATTTTTGAAGAAGCAATAGTAAAAATATAATGTGCTTTCGAAGTAACCCATGTCTTGAATAATGGATCGTACATATAGTTTATGAATTAGTGTTTATACTAGAAGAAAAATATATAACTCATGTGACGTAGACATTGCTTATTTTGACTATTTGATTGATTATTATATGATTATGAAATGTCTAATCATATTATTCAAAATTTAATTTAATTTTTCTTTGTTTCATTCATATTATATTTGCATGGTTTTCATTATTTGAATAAAGTAAGACTTTAAATTATGGTATTATTTGCTCTCAAAGAGAATAATTTTGTACGATCTTGTATTTCAAAAATATCATGTTATTGTTCTTGAAAAGCAAATTTTATACAAATTCGTTGTCGTTTCTGAAGAAGCCTAAATTTATAGCAATATTTGTAAGAATATTATAATGCTCGAGAAGAAACGTGAATTATACTTACAACAATTCCACAAGAATATTGTCTCCTTACTCTTGAAAGAGCATAAAATTTATTATTATTTGAGAAGAATATATCACTTCGTGTTCCTGAAGAATGACATGTTACAAGATTTTTGAGTTTTTTAATTTGAAAAAAAAAAATTAACTTTATATACTATATTAATACTGTTAGGAATTTGAGGAGATGATATGACAGAAAAATCGATATGAAGTATATATCGCACAAAAAAAAATAATATTAAAAGAAAACAAATAAGAAAAAGAGAATTGTCAGAGAAATCGAATATTTTATTGACAACCAATGGAGAAAATAATATAATTCAGCAACTAAAAGCTTAATAAACTGAATGAAGAACCTAATATTTATAGGAGAACCCTTAAAATAAGAAAATTATGTCAAAAATCGCGAGAAAAAGATCCGCAACCCTTCGTTCGAGCGATAAGCGGGCTACGGGTTCCAGCGACAGTCGGGCGACAGGTTCCTTGCTCCAATTTTGCTCATCTCGCTCGAGCTTAAGTCGAGCGACCGCCCAACGCCGTCAATCCGCATTTTTTCCTTTTTGGACCATATTTTGACATATTTAAGCCCAAAACTCCAAAATGCGAAACCATAGACCTAATTTGGACATAATTTGGATCACGAAACCCAACAAATACTCAAGCAGATAATTGCATCATCGACTTTAATACATTAATATTCAATAATGATTATATAATATTGCATCATCGAAGTTGGACAAGTTCTCAAGAATATTGTTTAGTTATTCGTGAATAAATAAAAATAATATTGTAACCATTGCTCTATTAGAAGAATGAATCTATACATATCAATATTTTCGAAAAATATTATGATGATGCTCTCGAATAAACACATTTCTTAAAAATTATAAAACCATTTGAATCAAATATTGAGTTAGTTGATCGTGAAAACTTTATGATTTGATTTAGCCCCTGCTTGATGGCCTTTTTTTTTTTGAAAAAATTGTTTTGAATAGTAAATTTTAGAGAACGTGTGATTAAAATATATGGAAAGTTTTGAGTTTACTTATAAAATATTTTATCGTGTAAATGTATAGTTGAAATGGATATATAAAAAAATGAGTTTTGAAAAAATAAGAGATAATTAGGAACTTAGTATTCAAATCATAAGATGTTGTAACGTACTTGTAGTACGTAAAATCATCAAACTAAGCATATGTTTGTCTCACATTTTTCTAAAACTCTATTTTCTATATATTCATTTTCAAGCACATACAATAAAATATTTTACACATAAACTTTAAATTTTTCCTATTTTTTAAATATATATTCTTCAAAAAATTACGCTAAAAGTACACATAAATTTTGACATAAATTCCACATAGCGGCTCCTTATTGGGGGCGTCTGAGCCCCAATAGAGGACCTTCATGTAATCTTTATGTGAACTATTATGTATAGTGCTATGTATCACTACTCTTCTTCAAAATATCACTATTTGAAACAAAATTTTTCAAGAAAATTGCCACCAAATATGGGCTTTTACGGTGACTAATGGAATGAGAA
The DNA here is from genome assembly GCA_903798255.1 of Fraxinus quadrangulata. Taxonomy (NCBI): domain Eukaryota; kingdom Viridiplantae; phylum Streptophyta; class Magnoliopsida; order Lamiales; family Oleaceae; genus Fraxinus; species Fraxinus quadrangulata. The sequence continues at coordinate 7,775 of CAIGRB010036518.1, read as the reverse complement.
ATGCGAGAATGATGAAAATTAATGTAACGATCAAAACTCGACGTCTTAAAGTGCAGTGGGCAATTGGACACGTAATCCTAATAATTAACTCCCAATTTTTCAAAGGACATAGCCGGAAAGAATAACTTTAGGGGGCCCGTACACACGAATTCGTACGGCACGTACAATATGTGCTGCCAGATGCATTGAACTTCTTCTTTGTTTGAAATATTTTTCTATTATAATAATGAGATAAATTTATGACTGACTACCCAATTTTATACTATTCTTATTTGATGCTCATTTTTTAAAAAATATATTTTTTTTTCTTCTTTTTATTTATAATTTTTTCAATAATTAATGTTACACGTAAATTTAAAAATTTTCTTTATTTTTAATTACATATTTTCTATTAACCTAATATTTCAAAATGTATCCAAACTATAAAAATGGGAAACAAACATGCTCTTAGTGTCATTATGACAACTCAATTTAATTTAATTTTACCATGATCACCCTATTTTATACTTAGTATCACTATGACCACTAAATTTGATTTTATTTCACCATTTCCATTCAATTTTATATAACGTTTCACAATGACCACCCAACTTCTTTTCACTATTTTTATTAATTTTAAAATGTGTAAAATAGTAACTTTACATTCTACATAATTTTTTTAAAAAAAATAAACATGATTTTTTTATTTTATTTTTAAAACGTTTTTTTAAATAGTTTTATATTTTATTTTATTTTTTAAGGATCATTTTTTAAAAATAAGTTTTTATTTTATTTTTTTAAGGAACATTTTTTATAAAAATAACTTCTTATTTTATTTTATTTTTCTAAGTAACTTTTTTTAAATAAGTGTTTATTTAATTTTAAAAACGTTTTTTTAAATACGTTTTTATTTAATTTTTTAAGTAACCTTTTTTAGTCAATTCTCCTTTGAGAAGAATATATCACTTCGTGTTCCTGAAGAATGACATGTTACAAGATTATTGAGTTGTTTAATTTGATTAAAAAAATTAACTTTATATATTATATTAATACTGTTAGAAATTTGAGGAGGTGATATAGCGAAATATGAAATATAGATTGCACAAAGAAAAATAAGATTAAAAGAAAGTAAATAAGAAGAAGAGAATTGACAGAGAAACCGAATATTTTATTGACAATCAATGGAGAAAATAATACAATTAAGTAACTAAAAGTCTAATAAACTAAATGAAGAGCCTAGTATTTATAGGAGAACTGTCCAAAACCCTAAAATAAGAAAATTAGGTGAAAAATCGCGTAAAACTGAGAAAAGATCCGCGACCCTTCACTCGAGCGATAAAAGGACGACAAGCTCCAGCGACAGTCGGGCGACAGCTTTCTTACTCTAATTTTGCTCATCTCGCTCGAGCGTGAGTCGAGCGACCATCTAGCGCCGTCAATCCGTCTTTTTTCCTTTTTGGACCATATTTTGATGTCTTTAAGTCCAAAACTCCAAAACACGAAACTCTATACCTAATTTAGACCGAATTTGGGTCACGAAACCCAACAAATACTCAAAGCAGATAATTGCATCATCGACTTTAATACATTAATATTCAATAATGATTATATAATATTGCATCATCGAAGTTGGACAAGTTCTCAAGAATATTGTTTAGTTATTCGTGAATAAATAAAAATAATATTGTAACCATTGCTCAATTAGAAGAATGAATCTATACATATCAATATTTTCGAAAAATATTACGATGATGCTCTCGAATAAACACATTTCTTAAAAATTATAAAACCATTTGAATCAAATATTGAGTTAGTAGATCGTGAAAACTTTATGATTTGATTTAGCCCATGCTTGATGGCCAATTTTTTGGAAAAAATTGTTTTGAATAGTAAATTTCAGAAAACGTGTGATTAAAATATATGGAAATTTTTGAGTTTACTTATATAATATTTTATCGTGTTAATATATAGTTGAAATGAATATATGAAAAAATAAGTTTTGAAAGAACAAGAGACAATTATGAACTTAGTATTTCAGATCATAAGATGTTGTAACGCACTTGTAGCATGTAAAATCATCAAACCAAGCCTATGTTTGTCTCATATTTTTCTAAAACTCTCTTTTCTATATATTCATTTTCAATTACACATACAATAAAATATTTTACACATAAATTAAAAAAATTTCCTACTTTTTAAACATATATTCTTCAAAAAATTATGCTAAAGTACACATAACTTTTGACATAAATATCACATAGCAGCCCCCTATTGGTGGAGCGTCTGAACCCCAATAGGAGACTTCAATGTGACCCTTATGTAAATCATTATGTGTAGTGCTATGTATCGATATCACTATTATTTAAAAGATCACTATTTGAAACAAAATTTTTCAAAAAAATTTACACCAAATATGGGCTTTAATGGTGACTGATGGAATGAGAAATGAGAGAATGATGAAAATTAATGTAACGATCAAAACTCGACGTCTTAAAGTGCATTGGGCAATTGAACACATCATCCTAATAATTAACTCCCAATTTTTCAAAGGACATAGCCGGAAAGAATAACTTTAGGGGGCCCGTACAAACGAATTCGTACGGCACGTACAATATGTGCTGCCAGATGCATTGAACTTCTTCTTGCTTGAAATATTTTTCTATTATAAAAATGAGATAAATTTATGACTGACTACCCAATTTTATACAACTCTTATTTGATCCTCATTTTTTTAAAAATATATTTTTCTCCTTTCTTTTCAATTATAATTTCTTCAATAATTAATATTACACGTAAATTATATTTTCTATTAACCTAATATTTCAAAATATATCCAAACTATAAAAATGAGAAACAAACATGTTCTTAGTGTCATTATGACAACTCAATTTAATTTAATTGTACCATGATCACCCTATTTTATACTTAGTATCACTATGATCATCAAATTTGATTTTATTTCACCATTACCATTCAATTTTATGTAACATTTCACAATGACCACTCAACTTCTTTTCACTATTTTCATTAATTTTAAAATGCGTAAAATAGTAACTTTACATTCTACATAATTTTTTTAAAAAAAATAAACATGATTTTTTTATTTTATTTTAAAANAAGTTTTTATTTTATTTTTTAAGTAACGTTTTTTTAAATAAATTTTCATTTTATTTTTGTTTTTTAAAAGATTATTTAATATATAATGCAAATTTACTGTTTTACCTATTTTAAATTTAGTGAAAATTGTGAAAATAAGTTGAGTAGCCATAATGAAACATTATATGAAATTGAATGACCATAATGAAACGTTATAAAAAATTCGGTGATTATGGTGAAATTAAATCAAATTTGATGATCACAGTGACACGAATTATAAATTTTGGTGGCCACAATGAAATAAAATCAAATTGAGCGATCATAGTGATATTAAATATAAAGTTGGATGTCATCGATAAATTTAACCTTTTTAAAAATTCTTTAAAAATATTTTCTCTTTTTCCAAATTGAAGCCATACCAAAATCTAAAAGAGAAACACCATATTGATTTTAAGAATTGCCCAGAATTTTTTTTTTTTTTCCAGTTAATTCATAGTTATTCTACCTAATTTCCGTAACATAGAATTAAGGGATATGCTCTATGAAATTCAAATTTACAGGGTGAAAATTGAAATTTTGCAACCATTAATTAATTATTATTACTAAAAGTTAGCTAATGCCAACAGGTTTAGCTCCAGCGTTCCTAAAATCATCACCGTTAATTTCATCGTTCCAAAAGATAATTTCTCACTTCCTTCTTAATCATCTCTTCCACCACGGTACGCAATTCGAGGCCAAACGACAACGTCTCGCTCTTATCCTCCACTGGAGTCGCAAAGTCATTCCTAGACCCTGGCAGAGATAGAGTCAACACCGTCAACGGATCATCTGCATTGTCATCGTCCATCACCGCCGGCGACAATTCTACTGGCGGAGCGAAAACTGCATTTCCGATAGCCGGAAAGTAAACATTCATATTCGTATTTGTATATGCGAGAGCATTTTCAATCGAATCGATGATTTCGGAACCAGACGGACTCAGACTCTCAGGACTCACCGTAAAGCCATTCGTAACCGCACCTGTAACATCCACGCTGTTCGCTCTCCTCAAAACCTGCACGGGTCGCTCGTCTCCATCCACCGCCGCAGCGGCGCACTTCCGTTTCAGCGTCGAGTTCCAATGATTTTTGATCGAGTTATCGGTACGGCCATTGAGGAGCCTTGCTATCGTCGCCCATTTATTCCCGAAATCCGCCTGCGCCGCGAGAATGATTTCATCCTCCTCCGGTGTGAATGGCCGGTGCTCCACCTCAGGCGAAAGCTGGTTGCACCACCGCAAACGGCATGACTTCCCCGATCTCCCGGGAATCGAACGGCTTATCAACGACCAGTTTCTCGCCCCATGCCGTTGCACGAGCTTCTGCAACAGGTCATCCTCCTCTACACTCCATGGTCCTTTGATCTTATTACAACCTTCAATCGCCGCCATTAATACAGGTAAAACCAAACCCTATTCTGATAATTTCTAGATCAAAAATATATTATAATATAAATATTCAAACGTTACATGGATTATAAATACATTTTTTGTATGCATCGGTGGTGGGGGAGAGGAAGAGGGTGAAGGGGGTATATAAAGGAGGGGATTAGGGTCGAAAGAACAGATTAAAGGAAGGGAAGGAGCGTTACAATTACCGTTTGTAAAAGGTAGAAACACGCTTAGTAAATGTTTTGGTAAAATCGCAAGAAAATCGGTTTTTGAGTGGGACGTTATTTGACTATTCTGACTCGTACCGTTGTGGAAGTGGGAAGGAGCGTTTTGTGTAGAGTTGAAAAGATAACATTCCAAGTTAAAATGTTTGAATTCAAAATCGAAAAAGTATTAGAAACTATTTGATATTGATCAAATTTTAGCTCTGATTGGGCTCTATTATTTCACATTTTAATGAGAAGAATAATATTAATTCTTTGGAGAATGTATAGTTGAAAAAAAGGAAATTTTTTTAAATTTACATGTAATATTGACTTATCCTATAAAGCACTCTACTCACTGATTATGTGGCATCAGCTTATAAGCCATCTCATGCTTGCAATCTATATTACCAGTCTACCCACCCAACCTAACCAAGGCCATCAAATAAAGTTACCCAAAGTGATGCCACCATCAAGGCGCCATGAAGAAGTTGAGGCGAGGCGCTACGATTTGATGTAGCTCATAGAAGTGACTAGCCCTTAACACGCGAATGCATCTTCTTAGCTTTGCCTCTCCCAAAGAAACCTCCATATAAAATCTTTTGAACAATTGATTGACAAACCTCTCTGTAGCAGACATCTCAATCAAATTGTCAGTCTACTTTTTAAATGTTAGACCTATGTATATGTGGTCATTTTTCCGAATCATTAAATGCTCTATGAACCTAGGACTTCAAAATTGATACCTCGGGGATGATGTGTCGTGCCGTTCCGTTTAGATGATGCCACGTGTCTTTCATTCGACGATAACCATTCAACCTCTTCCACCATAAAATATCACATTTAGTGTTATTTACGGATAATGGTATTTATGCTCTTAATTTATTACTTAACTTAGTTTCTTTCCTCTCAACAACATGGTGCATACAAATACTGGTGATGTGGAGTGCTCACAATTGTCTTCCTACCATTGGAGAAGAACACGTGCTTCAAACTACTTGTCCAAATGTGTAGGAACCTTATGCGTGGTTGTGAGTGGAGTCGAGATTTGTTAGATACGTCATCAAACTAAAAATTGAGGTCAACAAATTCTTTGACCTTTTAATTTTCAATATTGATTTAATTTTTCATGAAAGATGACATTTTTCCACCTAAGTTCCTCATGGAAAATATTTTCCAAAAGTCTTGTCACTTGATCATGTTTTCCTCAAAAACAAGGAAATCATTTTTTTTATGAGGAGTAGGTTTTTATTTTTTTAGAAAATTCACGTTTTCCAAAAGTTTAGGGGTTGTTTTCTTTGTGTTTCAGTTTGTGTTTTTAATTTTGAATTTATTTTGGATTTTGTGTTTTAAGTGTCCATTTTGAGATTGTTGAAAATCTGTTCTTTTTTGCATTTTGAAAAATTGTTTTGAAATTAATCGTTTTGGATTTTCTTTGTAAATTTTTAACTTATTTTCAAAAACGCATTTTTAAAAATAGGAAAGATAATGTGTTTTCACTGTTTTGAAAAATTAAAAACAAAAAATGACTTGAAAATAGTAAAAAGAACAGACCCTTAATTTTATGGGAAAATATTATATTTTTTAGGTTGAAAATTAAGTCATTGAAACATATTTAATTGACAATTTTCATGCCTAGAACTTATTTTCTTTTTATACAAATTATATGATTGTAATCAAACACATAAGAGTTTTATTTTCAATTATGTTGTATCATCGGTATCTTCTAGGATAGTTGAACGAAAGAATAATTGTTTTGAAATTAATCGTTTTTTATTTTCTTTGTAAATTTTTAACTTATTTTCAAAAACGCGTTTATGAAAATAGGAAAGATAATGTGTTTTCACTGTTTTGGAAAATTAAAAACAAAAAATGACTTGAAAATAGTAAAAAGAACATACCCTTAATTTTATGGGAAATTACTATATTTTTTAGGTTGAAAATTAAGTTATTGAAACATATTTAATTGACAATTTTCATGCCTAGAACTTATTTTCTTTTTATACAAATTATATGCTTGTAATCAAACACACAAGAGTTTTATTTTCAATTATATGTGGAGTCATGTTTAAGGTAATTTAAATTTATGAATACTATTTTTCATAGGATTAAATTACTTGTACAGTGGGATTTTTAAAATACCATTTTTCATAGGATTAAACTAATTGTGCTTGGGGGATTTGTAGTGTTGGCAGCGCTGTATTGACTACCAACATTCGGTAAACACTGTATTTTTGGGTATTTTTGGGTAGTGTTATTCTGTCAAGTTGTATGTACAAAATTCATATACATACAGCAAAACTTTTTTCGTATGGTATCAAAGCTACTCGTGAAATTCATTAAAATTATGCACAATAATGGACAGGAAAAAGGCTATACAAACATCACGTAAATCGTGGCTGTTCCATGAACGGCCCTTTACGGGCAGCTCTTTTCATTAACGGTCATGGGTATGGACGAATGGAATTTGTAAAGATCAGAGTGAAACGAGACCAATATTCAATCCGTAGTTCCGTATTAATTTCATTAATTGTCTATAATAGCATATTGAACTCAATATTTACCATTGGAAGCTGTTTTTGACCATAAAATAGGATTAATTCTATTATCCACAACTTAAAATAAGCTTCAGTCTAGGTGACAGTACTTAAATGCATTCAATAATTGATTAATTGTATTTTTTTAAATGTTTGGGTAGTGGTTGGTGGTGGGAGAAGGTAGACCTGGTGATTTGAGAGGAGAGACTGGATCCAGGGGTGGACGTGGTTTCGTTTGGTTAGGTTTCAAGATAATCGAACCGAACCGAACCATAAACCAATGTTTTTTCTAATAATGGAATCAAATAGTTTCTTTTTAAGATATGGAACCGAACCGAACCAAACCAAACCATTTGGTTCTGGTTCGATTTGGTCCGGTTCTAGTACTATTACTTAAATTTTCAGACTTGCATAATATCCATAAATTACTAATATATACTTAAATAAAAACTATAACCATCACACATTTAGCAAGTTCAAATTATCAATAATTAAGATCATAAAATTCCAAACTAACAAACAAAATATAAA
>CAIGRB010036513.1:0-13002 GCA_903798255.1 Fraxinus quadrangulata | reverse complement strand
GCTTGTTTATTATTCCTTCGACAAGTCAAGAATTGATTGAAATCAAACCACTCTATTCTATACCTACGCAATCACAGATATGTTGTTATCTTAACCCCATTCATAAAATGCTCGATGCATCGGATTAGATTATAGAAGAAATTTATATAAATTTTTAATAGATATTACTAGGTGGAGAGTATTGTGGTTGAATTAATGTGGATAATAATATTTGATTTTTAATTCATTAATGTCATTTGCTATATCAACCTATCTCCAATCTCCATATCAAGTACATGCTTGATCCCCAAGCCCATTAAATTTTAAGAGTTATAAAAAAACTAGAAACGAAAAATTACAACCACAAATGATTTTGAACTTTTAACTTTAAAAGTAAGGTTTAAAACCTATTTATTCAAAAATCAAGTGGTAATCGAGCTTTTTAATACTAATAGATAAGTTAGAATAATATTATATAACACCAACAATGCTATAACATCAATTTAGATGATGTCATGTAATAGGCTTATTAATGTAAGGTGGAATTAAGTGACTCATTTAATTGTACTTGTTGACATCCGACCTTCGAGGTCGTTAAGAACAGTTTGTTATATGCATTAAGCTCATACTAATTTAAGATCGAGTATTTGAGGTCAACTCGTACTAATAACTGTCGTTATTGAGCAGACATAATGATTGAAGATTCCTTATATACTGTACAAATAGTCAATCAATAAGTGACATTTGGAAGGTCTTATATCAGTGTCCACCTATTCCACCAATCAAATACCTTAGCTTCCTTCCTTAAGTAATTCATTAATTGTTAGGGACCACATGTAAGGTTAACTCATAATGATCTGACAGAGTCGAGCTCAGTAACCAATCTAAACATGCCAATGATGTACTTTCTCAGCTCGGTACTATAGCTGATAAGACAAGGAAATTATGAATGTATGTTAATCATTCCCTATAAAAGGGAGTATGAGAGTCTTAGAAAAAAGGAACTAGACAAAACGATATCTCACAACTTGGTCATATTCCAAAGATTTCCTTCAAAAGGAGAAGAGAGCTGTGTTAAACATTTGTAATCTCTTGATTGACAACCAGTGGAGTTCTTACTATAATTTTAAGTTAGCTTGAATCTTGTTCATATAATTTTCGACGTCAACAGTTTGACGCTAGAATGAGGGCCCTAACTTGTATGAACAGCCCCATCTCTCTATAAAACCTGCGACAAAGTACCACCATGGAGGACGTTTCAGCATCAAGGAATCAATCTCACACTTGTCCTGGACAAACCAGTTTTCCCAACAATACTAAAAGGAGACGAGGTCGAAATGAAGCTAGCGACCCTCAAATGACCATCATAAGAGAAGTCATTGAGAGGTTAACAAACGCAGTCAATAGATTTGAACGAAACCAAACTTATGTTCTTCCACTCGAAACAGAGGTGAAGTCCCCACATAAGGAGAAAACCAAACGACTTCCTATTAGAAGAGCTCTTCATTTTTCAGAAGAGAAATCCATCAACAAGTTGAGTTAAGGTTGCATGTGCTGCAACGCTTAGATAAATTTCCTAGCAAGGAAATCACTCAAGCCTTGTTCATCAGCAAGCCCAGCTAAGGTTGCATGTGTTGCAGCGCTTAGATAAATTTCCTAGCAAGGAAATCACTCAAGCCATGCTCATCAGCTTGTCGAGCTAAGGTTGCATGTGCTGCAACGCTTCGATAAATTTCCTAGCAAGGATCACTCAAACCTTACTAATCAGCAAGCCGAGCTGAGATTGCATGTGCTGCAATGCTTAGATAATTCAATATATTACAAGGTGTGTGACATCTCATTTGCAAGTCCAAAAGTGACACATGTTTAAGACATTTATTGGTGTAATAATTGTAAAAATGGAAAAATGAGCCAACCGTGTCTAAGGTCAGTCCGTCACCAAGCCGGGCACTAACGTGGGGGTAACTGTTAACATCCAACTCCGAGGTCATTAAGAACAGTTTGTTATATGCATTCAGCTCATGCTAATTTAAGGTCGAATATTTGAGATCAGCTCATACTAATGACTGTCGTTATTGAGGAAACATAATGATTGAAGATTCCTTACGTACAAATAGTCAATCAACAAGTAATATTTGGAAGGTCTTACATCAGCGCCCACCATTTCCACCAATCAAATACCTTAGTTTCCTTTCCTAAGTAATTCATTAATTGTTGGGGACCACTTGTAAGGTAAACGCATAATAACCTGACAGAGTCGAGCTCAGTAACCAATCCAAACATACCAATAATGTACTTTCTCAACTCGATACTATAGCTGATAAGACAAGAAAATGATGAATAGATGTTAATCATTCCCTATAAAAGGGAGGATGATAGTCTTAGAAAAAAAAGAACTGGACAGAACAATATCTCCCAACTTGGTCATATTCCAAAGAACTCCTTCAAAAGGAGAAGAGAGTTGTATTAAACATTTGTAATTCCTTAATTGACAACTAGTCGAGTTCCTACTATCATTTTAACTTGGCTTGAATCTTGTTCATACAATTTTTGATATCAACGTTTGGTGCTAGAAGGAGGAACCTAGCTTGTATGAACAGCCCCATCTCTCCATAAAACCCGCGAATAAATACCACCATGGAGGACGTTTAGCATGAACTCGCCTGGTTGTCAATCAAGGGATTACAAATATTTAATACAACTATCTTCTCCTTTTGAAGGAGATCTTTGGAATATGACCAAAGTTGGGAGATATTGTTCTGTCTAGTCAAAATAGGATTATAGCTTCTAGAAGATGTGAGATGAAGTCAAAGAGACTGGACGAAAGTGATTGAAGCCGACCTATGTGATAAGCCTGACCTCAAACCTAAACTCGAGCTTGGACCTAGCGTAATTGAGGTAGGCTGAGTTTGGACAATGAGCTCGAGCTCGGGCTTACAGCATTACTACGCATCACAAGCCCCCGTGCATCAAGATCGCAGCTAAAAGTTACGTGCTCGAACTGCGAGGTAAGATGCAATGAGGTGCAACAGCCCGAGGTCGAACTTATCTCTTTGTACAATAATGAGCTCGAGCTTGTCACTTAGCTAGCTTTTGTCCAAGCAAGCTCGAGTTTCATACAATAATGAGCTCGAGCTTGTCCCTTGGCCAATTTTTGGCCAAGCAAGCTTGAGTGTCGTACAATGTTGAGCTCAAGTTTGTCACTAGGCCAGTATTTGAGGTGTACGGGCAAAGAAGCAGCACATGCCCATATTTCGAGAAACAAGAGCATGTTGAATGAGTATTTTCATGGGCAGACGGGCCATTTAGGGCATGCGACCATATTCTGACAGGTTGAAGTTTGGCTTGGTGCTTATCGTCGAAAGCGTGCTCAAGTGTCATCACATGAAGACGTCGATCGACATTTTTCATTTGGAAGTTGTTGATGACATTGATACCTTCAACAGATATCCATACGGCCAGAGATGCTTCATGGATACCTTATGACACTTTAGGAGGGGATATTCGATGCCTAAGGGGAATAGACCCAAGCGCAAGTATGATGCATATGGCATGCCATTGGATTTGCAGGTAAATGTTCAACATAATGAATTATCTATTTTTTTATTAAATTCTACATATAATAATTGTAACGGTTGTAGATATGGGTATACGAAACTGTCTTCACATTGGTTGGCCGAAATACGAGGTGAGAGGAGACGTGCTGCCCTTGGATGCGTTAGTCGCGAGCACATGACAAGTCACTTGCAAAATAAATATCAGCTCACCTGACGATCCTGAGGTACGTATTATACATTTTGCGATTCATATTGTATATCCTTTCAAAATCTCGATACATGGTCATTAACTCGATAAAATGTCAATATGTTAGCTTGAAGTCCTTACTGAGTTGACACCATTGACAGAGGATGAGGGTCAGAGTTACATGCGTGGCCTGTCTATTTCAGCCACGCCAGATGATTAGATGGCCAAGTCCATCGTTGATCGGGATATGGTATGTTCATTGAATATAATATGTTGATTATTTTTTTGATTTTTTAATTAAGTTATTCATTCGGACTGTTCATTTTTTTAGGAGTGTCGTCTAGTATCACCTCCATCGTCGAGATCACCTTTACTGAGGGCCTCACTGCCGCCTAGGCATCACCGTCGCCGATCGGGTCTTCTCCTCCATCCACTGATCTGTATGACTGCCTTACTGAGTTTATAGTGGGTCAGATGGGCGATCGGTACCCTAGACTAACGGAGCAGATGGGCGACGATCAGTACACCTGACTGATGGAGCAGGTGGACGAGATGTGAGGAAAGTTTAGGAGACGAATCGACGATGTATCTAATGATGTTGAAGCTCTACGTTACCACGTGCTAGATCTTCAGAGCGAGTTAGGGGACCTTCAGACTGAGGTCGTTGCGATACGAGGCGATATAGTAGCCCTACGAAAGACTGGCAAGTATTGCGATGGAGCGGGCGATAGAGGAACTGACAGTCATCCGGATGGAGGGGATGATAGTGGAGCAATTCAAATGGGGTATGATGATCTGTCGTGGCCATTGAATGTTGCATATGACTCATTTTTTGAAGAGGTACCAGCGGAGATGGAGAGGGAGTACCGGCAGAGGTGGAGGGGAAAAATTGCGGAGTCGGAGGGAGGGCTATTGGAGAAGGTGGCAGATGACGTAATTTCGTATCGGGTGGGACGACGGGGGTAAGGAAAGGTACGAAGCGTGCTGTTGACGTGACACCGCTGGTGGTTGGTAAGAGACCGAGATTGCCATCACAGTACATCGTTTTTCCCTTCAGGATCGAGGTGAAGAGAATGACGTTCTTGGACGGGACGTTCCCCAATCTCTTTCGTGAGATCGACCCAGTATGGCACAAAGCTTTCGATGAATGGTTCAAATTCCTTAACTATGAGTAAGTATTTTATGATTTTCCTAACGTACATACGAGATCATCTATGCTTTTTATAACACTTCACATTTTTTTTTATTTAGAAATAACTACAGTTTGGGGCGAAGACCATCTAGAACACAAAGAAGTGATTTGAAGATATACTAACGAAGGGTGCTTGGCTCGCCGATGATGTAAATGCATTCTCGTTGTTATTTGTTGTTTTATTTAATTTAACGATCATATTGGTGTTTCTGCGTTAGTATATCGACATGGCTATGGAAATGTTGCGCGATCGAGCTCGGAGACACCCGAGATCTTTTGACATTGCTGGTCGAGTTATCCTAAGCTCCGAGTTCGCGCATGCCCTTGATATTGAGCATAGCACATTCGTACTCCAAGAAAATGTATATGTGTTGCATGATTACATGTTGGAGTGGGTCATTGGGCTGGAGCCGACATATGGGAAGCCGTGGACGAATTGTACACGTATATACATTCTAATGATCGTTTGAGATCGTATTCGCTGAATCGACTATATATGTGTACGACTCTGATCATAGCTATTTGACCCAAGGCCAACTGGACCAAATACTAGAGCCGATGAGTATGATCATTCTCATGATGGCTAGACACTCGACGATTCAAGTAAATGACAGATTAGCCATTGTACGGGACACGACGACGGCGAGACAAGTTATATCGTAAGGATTTACAAGTTTTTAATTTGAAAACTTAGTTTTTAGCTATATGTTATCGAACTAATATATTATTATTTACTTGCAAGGATGATTGTGGTATATTTGCATTAAAGTATATAGAATTTTTGAACATTGGTTGCAAGGTTGATACAATAAATCAATCTTTGATAGATATGTGGAGGTTAAAGTTAGATTGTGATTTGTATGAATACAAATGACATCCTTAATACATTGTGTATTATTTTATTTTTAAAAATGTATATATTGTGTACTTTGTTACGACTCGTGTTGTGATGCAAATATGTAAATATTGTGTAATTTATTATTTTATTTTAAAAAATGTATAAATTTTGAATCTGAGGACCTTGGATGCAATTAAAATAAGCAACTTTATTATAATTGAATATTTAACGACATTTCATTGTACCAGGATTGTTTTGATATTTTAACGACATTTCACCGTAGCAGGATTGTTTCTTTCAATTGTTTATTTAAATTTTATATTTTAATATTCTATTATTTATAATTAAATATTATATAAACAATTAATTTTTTATTTAATTTGTTTATTTTAATAGTTTATTTAATATTTAGTTACAAAAAAAATTTATAATTAAAAAACGATTTAAAATAATTGAATATTTAACGACAATAATTATACAACATACAAATTACAATTAATATATTATACACATTACACATCCGCTGAATTGTTATGTAGAGGAATTTGACTTGTACAAAATCGACGAGTATGCCCTGTTGTGTCGCACCTGCTGCACTTACGAGGTTGGAAAAATTCTCCGGTAGATGGTATTCTAGACGTACGTCTATATCCAGCTGCACGTGGTCCGACTTTGGGTGGCAACAAATTATTAAGTGGGAAAATATCGTCGGGAACTGCGCACTCGACTTTATTTGGCAAAGGAAATATTGTTTCGACATACGCTGTATAGGAGATTGTTTCAGGCCATACAGAGAGTGTTTAAGAAAATACACGTGATCAGGTTTTCGTTTATTTTTAAAACCCTTAGGCTGATCCATAAAAATCTTTTCATCAAGTTCACCATGTAGAAAAATAGTTTTAACATCAAGTTGTTCAAATTCCCAATTAAAATACGCAATCAATGCAAGCATAGTCCTAACTATGGTATACTAAACAATTGTAGAAAATATTTTATTATAATTTATCCTTTCATTTTGTGTGTAACATTTGACAACAAGTCTAGCCTTAAACCTTAAAGTCTCTTCTTTGGTGATTCCCTTCTTAATTTTAAAAACTCATTTACACCCAACAATAGACTTATCTTTTGGTCTTGGGACTAACTCCCAAGTTTGATTTTTATCAAGGAAATTTATCTCTTCTTTCATCGCTTTCACCAAATCCTCAGATTGTTCACTCATCAAGGCTTCTTCATATGTGTTTGGTTTCCTATCAACTAGTTCTTCATAACTAGCATAAGCAAGTTCAAAATCAGACTCTAACCTTTGAGGCATCCTATAAGTTCAAAGGATTTTGCTCTTCTTGATATTCCTCTATAACATCATCTCTCTCGATATTTTCATTCTGATTATCTTCTAATTCAGGATTTTGATGCTCTACCTCAATTGAGGTGGTGGAGTTTGAACACACAAATGCCTTAAATCCATTTGCAGTTCGTCGCTAGTATTTTCTTGTTGTTTTTCTCTCAAGGTGTCACTCTCTGATTTTAGACACGACATTTCAGACTCATTAAATGTAACATCACGACTTATGATGATCTTAACTCCAGTTTGACTTCTATCCCAAAGCTTATACCCTTTAACACCTTCAGGGTATCCTAAGAAAACTTATTTCCTAACTCTAAATTCTAATTTTCTCTCATTTTGATGAGAGAAAACAACACAATGAAAAGTTTTTAATACAATATAGTTAGCACATTTATCATACCATTTTTCATGCGAAGTATTACCATTTAATGCAGTAGAAGGTGTCAAATTAATCAAATAACATGCAGCCATAACAACTTCACCCAAAAAGATTTAGGAATACCAGAACTCAACATCATACATCTAACTTTATCAAGTAAAGTACGATTCATACGTTTAGCCGCCCCGTTTTGTTGAGGTGTATAAGGAATAATTTTATGTCTAGTAATACCACATTTTTCAAATATATCATCAAAATCATTATTACAAAATTCTAGGCCATTATTAGTTATTAGATATTTTATCTTTTGCCAGTTTGAGTTTTAACTTACAATTTTCATATTTTGAAAATTTTAAAGGTTTCAGTTTTATCTTTTAACAGATAAACCCACACATTACGAGAATAATCATCAATTATAGACAAAAAAAATATCTATTACCACCCATTGTAGGATAGTAGCAGACCCCCATAAATCAGTATGAATATATTCCAAAACTTTAGTACTTCTGTGTATGTCAGATAAGAAAGATAACTTATAATGTTTACCAAGCACACAAGGATCACAGAAATGCATATTAGACACATTTTTTTCCAAATACACCTTTATCATTTAGCAGTTTAAGTCCATTAACACTTATGTGAGCTAATATATTGTGTCCCTTGTGTGTGTCATCTGTGTTGGTCAAATTTATAGAAGAAGATGAATTTTTATTAATTGCAGCAGTAGTCACATAAATACCGTTTCTTTTAGTACCTTTACATGTGACAAGAACACCCTTAATCATCTTTAGCATGTTGTTTCCAAATTTACCAGTAAAATCATCAGTTTCTAGTGCTCTTATCGAAATAAGATTCCTAGCCATTTCAGGAATATATCTGACTCCGTGTAATTTAAGCACATAACTAGTGCAAATTTTAACGTGATATCACCAATTCTAACAATTTTATATGCATGATATTGCACAAAATAGCATGACCACTTTCAGATTTTTGCAAATTTTCAAACCAATCTTTATGTGATGAAAGATGGAATGATGCACCAGAATCAAGTATCCATTCACGCAAATGTGATTTAACAGTCAGATTTATTTCAGTAGGTTCAGAGTTCAATAACACATAAACTTCACAACATTCATTAGAAGAAGTAATAACATTTGTCTCATCGTAAACCTTTTCTTTTTGTTTGTTTTTCTCAACTCAATAATCTTTAATGAAATGTCCAGTTTTACCACACCCATAGCATTTTCTACCTTTAAATTTTCCTTTTGGCCTAGATAGACTTCTAGTTTTCTTTTTACTACCTAATGCGTATCCACTTTGATTATCAGGAGTCCTATTTTGAGACTTTCCTTTCATCACATGAACCTCACCACTTTTTCTCTCGACTCTCTCGGCTAGCATTTCCATATCTTTACTTCTTAATGAGTCTATGATAATTTCAGGTGTTAAAGTATCTCTTCCATATTTAATAGCATTTTAAACTTCTTTATAAGTGTCAGGGATATCATTTAACAAAATGATAGCTTTATATTATTAAGATACTTTTTCACCACAGTTAGTAATATCTTGCACGAGTTTATTGAAAGCATCCAAATTGTAATCCATATCTTTTGAAGAATCGATTATGAAGCTAAAAAAGTTTTCAAGTAGAAAAAATTTGTTTGGAGTGGATTTAGACACATAAAGTTCCTCCAACTTTTCCCAAAGTTCTTGAGTTGATTTTAATTTACCAACTTTTCTAATACCGCATCAGACAAATGTAAAATGATAGAAGTATAAACCAATTTATCCTAATTCTCTTTTTCGTCAGCAGTCAAGTTTGTAGGAAAGGAGCCATCAATAGCTTTAGAGATTTTTGTTGAACAAAAATACTTTTCATTTTTTGTTGCGAAATTGAAACAATCTCATTTACCATTAAAGACGCCCAACTCAAAGTAATGTGTCGACATCATACCAAAAAATGCACAGGTCACACATATTACAAAGTAACAAGATTCCTATGGTTTCATAATAATATGCTATTCTAGAACTCCCAGGATTTCGAGAGAATCACGTTCTCATGTCAAGAGAAGAAACTAGAATAGGAGACTGGGTACAAGTCTAAAATAATATGAGATAACAACGTTCAACAAGTAAATCTAAAGACAATAAATAAGTAATTTTACTAAGAAATTAAACAAAGAATGACAAGTAATCCTAGTTCTACCAACAAGCAATGGCAACCCCAAATCCTAATGATTACCCCACATGATGATCTATTAATGCGATAATGTAAAGGTTTCAACCAATTTACCAGAGCGAACCAATTCTGTAGTTAGCAAAATAGGAGAGATACAAATTTACTACTTTATGGCCGCTATTTTAGCCTAAAGTAATTCAGTAAATGTATGTGGCAATTTCGACCAACGACCCACCAAGGGAAAAATCATCCAAATTTCGCTGCAGTACCTGAAACGAAAAACTAACAACACACGAATGTTAGAAATATCAAAATGAAAATTTTGTCTCAAGAAATTTTCGCTAGAAACAGCTCCACGTGCCCGCACGCGCCTCCATCAGATTGCCCACATGCCGTTGCCAGATTCTAAGCGACATCCAGTCAGCTTCTCCTGCAAAGTTTGAATCTAGCCTCCATTTCTTCTGCAGGTCAGCCGTTTGTCGGGAAATAGGATTTGCAGGTCCGAATTTTTGAAAAATTTTCTGTTCTTCTTCCAATTTTTGCTTCAGCTTCCATTTGTGTGTGTGTGTGTAATAAGATAGAGAAAGAGGAAATTTTTTGAAGAAGCTTAATGTTGAACGTTGTTTGACTCGATAATACCCAAACTTCGTCTAATGAACGAGAAGCGATCGGGTGCAAGAGGTTTGGTGAAAGTGTCGGCCAATTGGTTTTTTTGTGTCAACAAACTCTAGCGAGATCTCATCATTTTGAACATGATCTCTAAGAAAGTGATGTCTTATCTCAATATGTTTAGTTCGAAAATGGAAAACGAGATTTTTAGTTAAGTTTATGATACTAATATTGTCACACATGATAGGAACATGAACATAAGATAGTTGAGAGTCGCTAAGGGTTTGTTTCATCCATAGTACTTGTGTACAACAACTTGCAGTCGAAATATATTAGGTCTCGATCGAGATATATTCCGATGAACTTGACAACCAGCCCAATCGACATCCGAGTAACTAAGTAATTCAAAATGAGTTCGTTTTGGATACCAAAGTCCTAAGTTTTGAGTCTCACTAAGATATCTAAAGATTCTTTTTACAATTTTAAAATGGGATTCCTTATGATTTGATTGAAATCGAGCACAAAATCATACACTAAATATAATATCGAGCCTACTTGTAGTTAAGTAAAGAAGGGATTCGATCATACCTCGACACTTAGTGAGTGTCTTGATTATCTTTGTCAAGCTTCACGGAAGTGCTCATCGGAGTGTTTATCGGCTTGATGTCATTCATTTCGAATTTCTTTAACATGTCTAGTATGTACTTATATTTATTTATGATTATGCCATCACATTTTTGTTTAATTTGAAGTCCGAGAAAGAACTTGAGTTCTCCCATCATACTCATTTCAAATTACATACTCATATTTTTCGAAATTTCTTCGCAAAGTTCATTTGTTGCCCCAAAAATAATGTCATCCACATAAATTTGAACAATAAATATGTCTTTCTTTTGGATTTTAATAAAAAGAGTAGTATCCACTTTTTCGATAAAAAAATCATTTGAAAGTAGAAATTTGCTCAATCGTTCATACCAAACTTTAGGAGCTTGTTTTAGTCCGTAAAGAGCTTTTCAAAGTTTAAAAACATGGTTTGGAAACTTATGATTTGCAAAATCGGGTGGTTATTCGATGAAGACTTCTTCTTGAATGAATTCATTTAAAAATGCACTTTTAACATTCATTTGATAAAGAGTAAGTTTTTATGACAAGCAAATGTAAGAAGCATGCGAATGGATTCTAACCTAGCAACCGGTGCAAATGTTTCTTCATAATCAATGTTTTCTTTTTGATTGTAACATTGAGCTACTAATCTAGCCTTATTACGCACAATAATTCTATTTTCATCTCGTTTATTTTTAAAGACCAATTTAGTACCAATAACGGTTTGATTAGTTGGTCTAGCGACTAAATCCCAAACATGGTTTCTTTCGAACTGCTTTAGTTCTTCTTGCATAGCTAGAGTCATCAAACTCGGCTTTTAAAAAAATTTTGGGTTCAATTTGTGAGATGAATGCACAACTACTAATATTATTTCTAAGAGAATTTCTAGTAGTGGTACCTTTTGATGGATCGCCGATTATTAACTCCTTTGGATGAGAGGAAACAAATTTCCATTCCTTTGGCAAAGGGGAGTCACTTTGAGTCTTGGATGGCTTTTCTTCACTTTTTTGGTTGTTAGACTCCTTTGATTGTTATTTATTTGATACTTCTTTGTTTCGATCTTGAATATTCACTTGTTCGAAAGAAGTTTTCAAACCTACATCATCATCAATACCTTTCTCTCGATCGAGAATGTTAATCTCATCAAAAGTAACATGCATTGATTCTTCAACGACTAGAGTTCTTTTGTTGAAAACTCTATAAGCCTTACTAGTCGATGAGTATCCTAGAAAAATTCCAACATCAGATTTTGAGTCAAATTTTTTCAAATTGTCCTTTGTGTTTAAAATGGAACATTTGCAACTAAAAACTTTAAAGTAGCTAATGTTGAGAATTCTATTTTTCCAGAACTCATAAGATGTCTTGATTTTCTTACGACTAATCAAGACTCTATTTATAATATAACATGAGGAGTTAATAGCCTCGGTCCAAAAATACTTAGGTAAATTATTCTCATTTGGCATAGTACTAGTCATTTCTTGTAATGTACGATTCTTCTTTTCTACTACACAATTCTGTTGAAGAGTTCTAGGAGTCGAAAAATTATGTTCATATCCATTTTCGTTACAAAATTCATCAAAAGCGAGATTGTCAAACTCTCCACCATGGTCACTTCAAATAGTTGTAATAGTGTAGCCCTTTTCAATTTTCAACTTTCTTACAAAAATGTTTAAAACTTTTAAGGCTTCATCTTTTACACTTATAAATATGACCCATGTAAATTTTGAAAAATCATCAACGATAACGGAGGCATAATGTTTACCGCCTAATCTAGCTGTTCTTGATTGTCCAAAAAGATTCATGTGGAGAAGTTGCAAAGGCTTAGTGATTAAAGAGAAAAATTTTGATTTGAAAAAGCTTTTTACTTGTTTTCCGAATTGGCATGCATCACAAATTTTATCTTTTTCAAATTTCAAATTTAACAATTCTTTCACAACGCAATTTTTTGAAAATTTTGAAATAAGATCTATGTCAACATGGCCTAGTTTTCTATGTCATGGTCCTGTTTCATCTCTTAACCCAAGTAAACAATATTCGTTATTTTCATATTCAATATTTATGATACAAACATCTTTATTTCGATTTCCTACAAAAATCACCTCTTTTGATATAGCATTCTTGATTAGGCATTTGG
>CAIGRB010036503.1:7332-23665 GCA_903798255.1 Fraxinus quadrangulata | reverse complement strand
ATTTAGACATTATAGAGTTCAGTCAACCCAATGTGATATATGAGAGGAAAAAAACCAAAAATTCATAATGAAATAAAAAATAAAAAAAAATTTATACAAAAAAAGTCCTGAAAACAGGAATAGAATTAAGTATGTAAAGGATCATAGAACAATTAGAAAAAATAAATGGAGAAAATCCATTATTATTTTGGAAATCATACCATCCTAAAGCAAAGATAGAATTAACAAAAAATATTATCATAAGAGTTAGACCATTGATGTATACCATACAAGATATACAGAAATTTAAAACCTAAATAAAGAATTATTAGAAAAGAAACTTATTAGACCAAGTAATGAACCTCATAGTAGTCCAGTCTTTATGATTATGAAACATTCTAAGCAATTTAGAGGAAAAGTCACAATGATGATAAATTATAAAGAATTAAATAAAATACCAAATTTGATGGATACTTTTTACCAAATAAAGAAGTCCTAATAAACCTTACAAAAGGAAAACAATATTATTCTAAATTTGATTGCAAATCAGAATTTTTGGCAAGGGAAAATGGAAGATAATAGTATACAATATACATCATTTAGTACACCTCAAGGTAAATATGAATGGCTAGTAATGCCATTTGGATTAAAAAAATGCACCACAAATATACCAGAGAAAAATGGATAATATATATAAAAAGTTTAATGAATTTTTAATAGTATATATTGATGATGCACTAATATGTTCCAATAACAAAGAAAAATATAGGAACCATTTAATACAATTTATAAATGAATGCAAGAAAGAATGAATTGTTCTTTCTAAAAAGAAATCTATAATAGAAAAATAGGAAATTGATTTTCTTAGATTATCAATAGATAAAAGAGGAATAAAATTACAAACTCATATATCCAAAAAGATAGAAAGTTTTCCAAATAAACTTGAGTCAAAAGAACAAATACAAAAATTCTTAGGATGTCTCAATTATGAAGAATGATTTATTGAAAATCTTTCAAGGAATAGACATAAAATACAGATTTTATTTAGAAAAATAAATATTAAGGAATGGAGTGAAGAACATACAGAGATAGTCAGATCATTAAAAGAACAATGCAAAAATTTATCAAAATTAAGACTACCAGATGAAAAGGATAATTTAACTGTTAATACTGATACCTCAGATAAATATTGGGCAGCAATACTAAAAACAAATTTAAATGAGATACGTAGATATTCTAGTGGAATCTTTAACCAAGCAGAAATAAACTATACTACTCATGAGAAAGAATTATTAGTTATCAAAGGAATAAGAAAGTTTCATTATTTTTATTATCTAAAAAATTTATTGTTGAAACTGATAATTCTCAAGTTGCAGGATTAATCAAGAATAAATTACCATCAGAACCTCAATACAAGAGACTTCATAAATGGCAAGCTTACTTAGCATTTTATAATTTTGATATTATTTATATTAAAGGAGTTAATAATTTCCTAGCAGATTTTCTCAGCAGAAACATAGAATTTGCTGATGGATAAATCCAAGCTTATGGAATTATACCAATCTGTCCTTCATATACAAAAAAAAAAGACTGATTTCCTCAAAGAAGAAGGTGAGGACATAAATGTTGGTGTAACAACAATTTCAAAAATTTTCAATTCAAATATAAAAGCATTGTTGGACATTACTTCTGAACAACATAAAAATGCCATAGAACTCAAAAATCAAGTTGATGCTATTGCAGCACAACTGAAAAATATATGTTCTGAGACAATCATATCAAAGAGCTCAAAAACGAGTTTTCCAAATCAATGCCAAACAGGGACAATTGGAAGCAGCAGTTGACCCAGACGAGACAACATACCAACTGATATAAAAGGAGATGCATTGATAGTAACATCCACTAAAAAGTTACAATATGTGCGATCCAAATAGAAGTGAATCCAAAACCATCAGTATCATAGACCAAGATGATATGACCCATTTAGACCTAGAAGAAGAAAAATATGTCAAAATAGTCCAAATAATCTATAAAATAAAAATCAGTGATTCATACTACATCTCTCCGAAAAATAATGTCTACCCCAAAGTTACAGTTATGGAGGGAGATGACCCTACATTCATAAAAATTATTGCAGACTATGGATTCTTGGATTTAATATATTCAGGGAAAATATTGGCAGAAATATCAAATTTCGATGATATGTTAAAAATAGAGATATCAAAATTTTCCAAGAGACGAAGAATATACTTGAAATTCTACTCAATAAGTTCCGAATATGATGGAATTGTTTATTATCCAATTGAACATATAATATCAATTGGATATGTAGCATTAAATTTCCAAATAGATGTTATAGAGAATGATGAAAAAACTCCAAAAGTCACCCAAGTTATGGATAAAACATAGAAGAGCACTTGAGATCAAGGGAATATACAATATTACCAAAAATCTTTATGATAAAAAATTCTCATGCCAGTACAATAATTGGATGCTGGTAACAAATGGAGGACATGGAAAATTCGAGATTTTAAAAGAATATATAATGAGATTTGATATCCATAAATTTTAGGGACATCCTATCACTATAAAAGAATCCATCAGTTAAGGGATTGCCTCAGCTGCATGTGAAGACCATGTTCAGTAGGACTAGGAAGGACAATAATAGAAAGGCTGATGCGCCTTTGATAGAAAATCATAAGTCTTCACTGTATAAATGATTGATACCATTGATGTAAGTAATGATGTAAGGAATATGAAGTATTAATAATAAATAGAGGCCTTCAGACTACATAGAAGGTAGAATTTTCTAGAGCACTCAACTTGTGAAAAGCCAAAGATTTCTGTTATTGATAAAAATTTATATATCAATTATTCGATTTGAATAGATCATTCACATTCCAATCTTTTGAAAATAGAAATGGAATTCTAAATCTTTATTCTCATAGATTCTTGAAAGATCTGAAAGAAAATTTCTTTTTTATTTTAGCATTAAATAGAGTTTTTCTTTAACCAAAATTTAGAAAATTATTCTTAGAAGTGATACAGTGAAGAGCAAGTAGCTGAAATAACAATAATTTCGTGTTGGCAGAAGGCCGTTGAAGGGAGTTGATTGCAGATTCAGAGATTAGAAGGTCACTCGATTTTGAGGATAAGAAATCGATCAAAGCTAAGGTAAAACTAACAGTTTTTGCTAAAATTAGAACGATTTTTTTTTAAGATCTTAAAAAAATCTCAGAGATCAATATGATAATGTTTTGTTTTAAAGAATTATATTTTAATTATATGTATGATTATTTGCTTTAATATTATATTTTGTTATCATAATATTACAATGTTCACATTGATAATTTAATATGACAGGATATATAGTTGAATGTTTAGATAAAATTTTAGAAAATATGTTAATAAAAATAAATGATATTGAGTTCTTACTAGAAAATATGGATAAATCATCCGAAGAATATGATAAACTTTGGAAAAAAAGTGATAAATATATTACTAGATATTGTAATTTAATAGATCATATAATGGATTTTTATAATTTAACCGGAGATAGGAGAAATAGAAGATAGATCTAAATTTTGAAACTATCTTAAAAATGTAGGAATATAAGATGCAATATATAAAAACTCATTTTATTAAGGGTAATATAGACTTTTTATGGATAGGCCAAATAATAAGTTTGATCAAGGCCAATTATAAAAATCTCCCATTTCCATCTATTTCACATACAGACACGGCAGAAGACAGGAAAAACCAAGAAGAAGAAGAAAAGAAAGGAAAAAGGGAGGGGGGAAAAAGGAAGGAAAAAGGAAATGAGTGAGGAAGGTACCAAGGAAATTAAGAGTTTGGGCTCTCAATTTCTTCTTCTATTTTGAGGAGGGGATTTGGACATGGGAATAACATACCAGCCTCGTTAGTCCAGCCTATATCTATGAGTGGAGAACTTACTTTTTCAAAAATAATATTTTTTTAAACTTATAATCATGTTTACTTAGTATGAATGTTGAAATGATTCCAAATTTTTAGAGAAGCATATTAGTTTCATGAAATATCTTATTTTCAATGAATTAGTAAATGAGCATGATTCTTTTGAAACCATTGGAAAATAATCGATGTAATTATCTTACTCTAGTGCACTGAGGAGCTACGGATGGTAGTAGAGTCGTGTATTTGACTCCTATACACCGAGGGGTTACAGCCGTGTGTAATGATAACTCTTATCCACTGAGGGGCTACGACCATGTGTAAGAGTACCTATTATGCATTGATGGGCTACATCCATATATAAGGATGATTATGTTATTTCCACTTTGTTCAATAAGGGGCTACGATCGTGTACAGAAGTGTTGATCAGACAGTTTATGTGCATATGATTTTATAGCTTTCAGACCATCAGCAAATGATTACATGGGATATATTCTGATGTGATTATCCAATATATAGTGGATTATTAATTTAGTGCACTGAGGGGCTACGACCGTGTACTAGAGTCATGTATTTGACTCCTATACACTGAGGGGCTACAGCCGTGTGTAATGGTAACTCTTATCCATTGATGGGCTACGACCGTGTGTAAGGGTACCTATTATGTATTGAGGGCTACAGCCGTGTATAAGGATGATTATGTTATTTTCACTTTGTACACTGAGGGGCTACAGTCGTCTACAGAAGTGTTGATCAGACAGTTTATGTGCATATGACTTTTTAGCTTTCAGACCATCAGCGGATGATTACATGGGGTATATTCTGATGTGATTATCCAGTATATAGCGGATTATTAATTTAGTGCACTGAAGGGCTACGACCGTGTACTAGAGTCCTGTATCTGACTCTTATACACTGATGGGCTACAGCCGTGTGTAAAGGTAACTCTTATCCACTGAGGGGCTACAACCGTGTTTAAGGGTACCTATTATGCGCTGAGGGGCTACAATAGTGTATAATGATGATTATGTTATTTCCACTTTATTCACTGATGGGCTACGACCGTGTACAGACGTGTTGATCAGACAATTTATGTACATATGACTTTTTAGCTTTTAGATCATCAGCAGATGATTACATGGGGTATAGTTTGATGTGATTATCAAGTGGATTATTAGCTTCCAGCTTACATTTTCCTGCCTACAGTTCAATGTATTAATTTCAGATTATGCTTTTAGCTTACTGAATTCGACTAATGTACTTACTCATCTTGTTGTATCAAATATTAGCATTTTTTGATATCGGTTTGAGTCTAATTTATGATTTAGTACCAGCATTATGATCTTATATGATGTTATGATACATATTTTAGTCAGAGGTCTTTGGGAACCACTCTTGTACACAGATATGCTTTGGGGCGTGTACTAAGGTGATTAGCCTTTATGGCAACTCTACGTACGTATGACCAGATTATCAGATTAATAGACTTGAATGACTTTACCTTGTACATCGAGATTACTCTGTACATGAGTAAGACTATTCATTGAGTACTTATTTGTGTGACTTTTTAGTATATCATATTATGTTTATTCAATTGTAGATTCATAGATTTTCAAATATCAGATAATAGTTCATTTCAAAATATAGAATTCAGCTTATTCAGTTACAGAAATACGAGCTTAACTTATAGAAATGATAGCTTTACTCAAATTTTTGTTGATACTAGATTTTCTATACTCGACATATTTTACAGTTGGTAATTCAGAATAAAGATTAAGGATTTTATGATTTTAGTATATTTTAGTTCTAAAAGAAATTATTAGAATTTAGAGTATCTTAAAATTAAAAGAATATAAACTAGAATTTTCAGTAAATATGTATAAATGGAATAACTATATGTATTTGCGAACTATTCACTCACTGAGTTACAAGCTCATAGATTTCGTTACCTTTTTCCTTAACAGGTAATAGCTGAGTTAAACAGCTTTGGACCCTGTTGATCCACTGAGTTGAGTCACACACATTGTCATTTGCTGTATGACTCATTTCGTTAGTTTATTTAGTCATATCGATTTTGGGGGTACATGTAGCTTTTGTTAGAAAAGTTTATCATTGACTCACTATATATTTGGTATCTTTAGTACATTTGGGGACTTTTAATTGTAAAGTATAGTAAATATCGATTTGTCAGCATTTTATTTTGAATAGTTTGAGTTTTGAGGGGTTAGTGTACCTTGTTTTAAATTATATGTACTGGTTTGAGGAAATTGATTATATTTCAGGTGGTTTTAGTCAATATTAGAAAGGGAACTTTGTCAAAATTTTTATAAAATTATGTCACAGTCAAAACAGGTCAAGTCCGCCTTGGTGGTAGGTTTGACACTTAGCTAGTATCTACCATCGGTGCACGACGCGTGTCGGGTCTGTTAGGATGATTCGGAACGGGTCGTGACAGAACAAGTCCAAAAAATAAGAAGAGTGAGGCAAAGTGTTGTATGCAAAACTTATGCTCGAACATTTTCCTCTAATAGGCAGCAGGAGAAAGACCATGCCTAGATTTTTGGAATGTGAGGCTGGGAATTGAGAGAAATTTGTGAATAGAAAGATCTTAATATGGTAAAACAAAACAGCAGAGATGTCAAGAAAATGGGACTTCCATTCTACAGCTGCTGCACAAAACGCTTGAACAATAAATTCTATGAGATCAGCGCAGTTTTGGTGATTCTGATCTTGAGAGGGGATGGGATCGAATAATTATTTGCTTTAAGCTTTGAAGAAGGATTTAGAGTGTTAGATACATTGGACAGAAGAAGACATTTTAAAAAATACAGCACGCTCAGATATCCAGTGCATGTTTGTTTCTCCTTAACTTAAAATTTAAGTTGGTCAAAGTTTAAATTTAACTTCACATCTCACAGGACCCACAACAGCTGCCCGCTTATCAACCATTCATTTCTATCAAATTATAATTTCAGCAACTTATAAACAAATCCAAACATGCACATAATGTATGAAATCAAGAGATTGCACAAGAACTTGAACCCAAATTATCTCCAACTAGAACAAAGATCAAGACAGTAAATAGGAACTAAAAGATATATGATCTTCGACCACTAAAAAAATGTTCTGGACCAATTAGAATTTTCCGTAATATCAAATCAGTATAATCAAAACGAGAACCATAGACGATAAATACTCCCACACGTCCAGAAAACATTATAAGATGAATATATCCTTGACGTTAAAAGCATAGTAAGTCGTGAAAAACTAAAATTCAAGCATCTTAGTAGCATAAAATTCAAGTGAGTCGGTCAAAATCCTGCCATATGTACTTCGTAAGTTTGAATTACAATTGTGTTATCCAAACTTCAAGTGTACTTCTATAATTTTTGTATAATCTGTCGTTTCTGTGTAGTCAGTTGTAGGGGTTCAGCTTGTGTAACCAAAGAACCATCCACATTGTTATTCTCTTTCAATATATACTGCTTGTGTTGAGCTCACCGGGAGTCATTTGAAATGTTTTTTCTATGAAGTGACAGAAAAATCACGTGAGAAATATGGACTGTACCTCTGACACAATAAACCCAGTTCAGGAAGACACTCGCCAATCCCAAAAAGATAGAAAAAAAAGAAATAAAGAGCAATTAATACATGGAAAATACAAATAATGAAAAAAACCAGGCAACATGCGACACATATCATCATATGCTTGTTTATACATATCAACCAAGCGAGAACCAATCCCTTTTCTGTAATATTTCCAGTCTATGGGTTCTGGTTTCTGCATATTTAAGAAAGTAAGATTTGTTTGAGAAGTCCACTTTACGTGTAGTTCCTCTACTTGCCATTAGAAAAGGAAGAAAGTGGCACCATTACACATTCTGGATGTATTGGCAATACCTCGTTGTCTAAAAGTGCAATCTTCTATGTGTAAGTGTTATGCCCTAAGTCCAATCAACTTGGGACCTAAACACTATAAATATATATATAATCAATGCATATTATATGGCAATATTTATTATTTAATTGAATTTATATTCTAATAAATTAAATAATAGAATCCGTAGATTCAAGTCTTGGTGATTTGTTAATCACAAGGAGTTGTGATTGTGAGATACAAATTACATATGACTGAATCTTAAATCGTCCGTGGTCGAAGTAATAACGAGATACGGATATCGTTATTACGGATAGACCATCACGTGTGTCATTTTTACTTGTGAAGTAAGTAGCTGATCTCACAAGCTAAAGTGTGGTGACACTTAAATGAACACGTGGATATTTTGTTATAGAACAAAATATTGGAGACCCACTGGGAGATTCCACATGGATAACTATCTGAGTGTTAGTGGTTAATCTCTAACGTTCGGTAGTGGAATTGGTCCTTTGACTTGAGGTCATCATAGTACCTTATATGAGGATAGTCATACTTTGGTGATGTTGGATGTTGCTCTGCCAAGAGTCGCTAATACGGCATCGTTCGGGTATGTCAAGAATCATATGAAGGTTGTGAATGATCAATAGAGGATTCGTCACTCTTAGATAGTAAGAGATTATGATCTATATTTTATCAAGTTAAGTTGATAATGAAATCCTTGGCCAAGGTGAACTCATAAGTCGAAAAAGAGTTTTCGACTTACATCGACTTAACAGTAGGATAAAAGATATGATCGATAAACGAGATTGACACATATCCATATCTCATAATTGATCGGATCATATTGACGAAAGGATTATAGTTTCACGGTAAACGAACAAGTTTGGTTTGTCACACTACATGACATTTCCCGTCACATGTATTGCCCTGACACATTGCTAGATGTCAATCTGGGACGACGAATGTGAATTAGTGATAAATTAAAAGGGGTGTTTTAATTTATCGATTTTGATTAGATCAAAATAATAATTTACATCGTTAGGCATCGTGATTGGGAACCTAATGGGTCACACACAAAAGAGAACCAGAAGAATGAAATTTACCAATTAATTAATTGACAAGTGTTGGATAATTAATTAATTGGGTTACTTATTAATAGGCCCGAATTAATTGATTGGATTAATTAATTCATGGACCAGATTTAATTAATTTGATTAATTAAATATTGGACCGGGTTAAGTTTAAGAGACGGGCCGAGCCCACTTAAACTTATATTAATATGTTCCTAGGGTTTGAAAAAAGACATGGATTTTCATTATTCATTATTATTCTTGCTAGCACGAGAAAAGAAACCCTAGCCGTCATTCTTGTTCTCTGTGTGGATCACCATTGGAGGCTGGACATTTGGACAGCTTGGATTGCAGATCTGATCGTTGGAGTTCAAGAAAAAGCAAAGGAGTTTGCAGAAATCATCAAAGGTATTATTTCTATCACAGTTTCTATCTAAATACAAAGCAGATCCGTGTATGAGAATTGAAAATTGCTTATTTTTCGCTGCGCATGTTTAAGTAGATTCCCAACACTATGTTGGACCATAAACATCCACTAGAAAAAATAATGACAATGAATTAAACTAAAAATATCCAATAGTCCGCAGTTCTATGTTCACCTTAGGCTTAGCATGCTTGGAAAATGACAATAACTGAAATGTTAAAAGATCTAATTGTAAACGTTTGCATGGGCCTAAATGATGGCTGGAGATGATATTTTGAAACATGAAAATCATACAAAATTTTATTATGTTAAAATCTGATCTGGAAAAAGGAGTATTAGTTTTGATTTCACAAATTAGGTGATAATGAAGATATTTATTTTTTAATATACCAATTTATATATACCCCACTATAATATACCCACCCACACCTCTCTCTCTATTGAGCTGGGCGTCAAAGATATTTACAACTCTCTCCCTTTATTGATACAAGCTCTCTTTCTACTTTATCTATCTACAAAACTCTCTCTCTCTCTCTCTCTCTCTGGTGAGGTGGTTGTGGATTCGAAGTGGTGGCCAACTTGGGTGATATTGACGGTGTATTTTGTGCTGTATGCGAACATGTTATGTTTAAGAGTGATTGATTGTGATCGAATTGTTTATGTTGTTATTGTTTGTGATCGGACTTGTGTTATCTATGACCGAATGTGACCAAGTTTATATTCATTGTGACTGTCTGTGAGCAAATCAGTTTTTAACTATGACTGTATGAGACCAAGATAGATTTGGCCATAGACAATTACAATGAAGATAAATTTGATCACAGGTAACACAAACTTACAACCACATTTATAGATGTTGATGTGATTTGAAACAATAATTCTTCACTGCTACGTGACCATAAAATAGCTAGAATGAAGGTGTAGTGTGTAAACTGTGTGTTGGTTTTGAAATTTTCAAATTTTGAATCATTAGATCATTGACTTACTCAAAGCCCCTTGTAGACATATGAAATTGTAAAATTGACGATGACATTGTGACTTACTCAATCGAAATTTGTTGTTGAAAAACTATACTCATCAAATTATGGCCAATTTCAATGATAATTTTGGAGCAATTTTAGATGTCATGGAATGTCAGTGCACCGGTTTTCAAGATATGTAGAGTAAGAGAGAGAAAGTGGGTGGAAGAAATATTAGGAAATAATCTGTTATTCAAAAAGAAATATGTTATATATTAGGATGTGATAATGATGATTAAATTATCCTAATTTAATGTGCGTATATATTATGATTTAACACCTTATTTATGAAACTTCTTTACAAGTGTTATACATATGAAAATGTATTTTTAATGTTTTGTAATTATGCACTTTTTCCAAAAAATAATTAAACATTCAAACTCCAAACCAATTGGACTTCGCATAGGCCCAGCCCATTTTTATGAACATAATCAATATTCAAAAGTGGTAATTACATCAAAATAAATCCAATTTAAAATATCAGATATAAAATTTATTTATACAAAAATCATACATTAATTCAAATATTTAATATTAACAATACCACCAAAATTCATCACAAACCCTAATTATTTTTCCATCTCATTTCTCTCTCTACATCTCTCTCACATGATAGCCAGCTCCCCTTTCCTCTCTCCATACACCTCTTTATCTCACACATCACAACAATCGACATCCCGTTCCCACCCGCCATCTTCATCTATGGTAAGTAGTGGACAAGATTTACGATTTGCTTGCTAATGAAGATTGAGATTATGGGAGAAATTGAATTCAGTAGTGGACGAGATGAAGCAAGCTGGTCACAGTGACCTAAAGAGGAAACCCTATCCAAAGTTACAAAGCTATATTGCCCGAGTCATTAGAGACACATTGTTTGGAATCGAACAAGAAGGCTTAGGCTCTTCGAAAAATCAAACATTTCGCCCCATGCCCGACCAAAATAGAGTAAGCTCGACAAAATTGTTATGCTCTCTAATTTTTGATATTTGGTTGGTGGAGGTTGTGAGTTGGCTGTGGCGGCGAGGTGGTGGTGGTGGTGTTGGCGATTTTTTGATATGATTTTTGGTGTTTCATATTTGGTAGGTAGTGGTTGTGACGTTGTCTGCGACGACGAGGTGGTGTTGCTGTTAGTGGTAGTCGTTGTTGTGGTGGTAGTGGCGTGACGTTGCAGTTGCTGCAAAGTCGCAGCGTGGTTGTACGATAACATTATTTTGGATCTGACTTTTTGGTGGTGTTTGGGTGGTAGTGGTGGTTGTGATATTGGTCGCGGTAGTGAGATAGTGGTGATGTTCGTGGTTTGGTGAGGTAGTGGTGATATTGGTGGTAGTTGTAGTGGTCGGGCGATGATGGTAGTGGTCTGATGGTGGTGCGATGATCGTGTGTGGGATGGAATGGGATGGAGGTTCTTGTGACCAATTATTTGGTTGATTAAATTAGTTAATTTTGTAACCTGTAAATAATATGTGACTTAAAAAATATGATTGGGATTTACAATTTATTAAGTTATGATTGAAAAATAACTTGTGACTAATTATTTTGATAATTTGTGATCGATAAATAAATTATGATCTATATATTTTTTTTAATTCTGTGATCGATGAAAAATTGTGACCTATAAAATTTTTGATTTATGATAAATTAATTTGATAATATGTGATGAAAAAATAAGTTGTGGCATATAAGTATGCAATTATGACTATAAATTGTATATTGTGACCTTAATATATTTAGGACATGTTAATAAATTACCCCTAAAATTAGGGGTCTTTTGAAAAATTATATGGAAAGTATTTTGGAAATAAAAAATTCTATGTAATCACTTTTTTTTATATATAAAATAATTGACACAATATCACTTTTATTAAAAAGTGATATTTGTTACTCAAAAAAGTGAGAAAAATTTTAAGAAAGTAATAGTGAAAAATTGATAAGCACTATAAAAAGTGACAGAAACTAAAAAAAAATAAAAATTGACAAACATTAAAAAAAGTGACATAAATTTAAAAATGTGGCAAAATATTAATCAAAACCTTAGAATCAGTTCAATAAACTAACAAAAATTTAAAAAAAGTGACAAACTAAAAAATGTGATAACACTAAAAAAAAGTGACATAATACCAATTAAAACCTTGAAATCAATTCAATAGTGATAGAAATTAAAAAAGTGATAAAAATAAAAAAGATGGCAAAAATCTAAAAAAGTGACACATACTAAAAAAAAGTGACAAAACATCAATCAAAACCTTGTCACTTTTCTATATTGTTAAACAAAATATAAAACATAGCCTCATTTTAGGAACACAATAACCTATAAGTTGAAAGTGATAGAATTTTAAAAAAGTGACGACAATATAAAAAAGTGACATAAATTCAAAAAAGTGATAAAACATTCAAAGTGACAAATACTGTTTAACATTTGTAGGGATATATTCTTTCAGTTGTTAATCCATCAAGTTTCTTGGCAAACTCAACGTGTTTTTCATGCGTCCTCCATAGCAGCCTTCATTATCCTTTCCACAATCAATTGACTCTTGCTCAAGTAAAGAGAGAGGAAATTTTGAAGTTCAGACCATACATTGGCTTGTTAACTCAGAATATTCATCGAAGCAAAATTCTTCTCTGCAACTTCATCCCTTTGCAAGTCCAAAGGCCATAACCAAGAAAATATAAATAAATCAGGCACCCAGAGTGCATAAAATAGATCTCTGGCACGATGTTCTTCATGTAAAATGATGTAAAGAAGTGAGAACCGATGTTGTGAAGGTGATTTAACTGCAACATACTAGAATGAACTTCCAATAAATTTTGGGATGTTATAGAGGTAAAATGTTGCCGTAAACAACTAATGATCGAAACACAGAGAAAATTTACAGTTCACATCTTAATTTACCAGTGGAAGAATGAGGATTCTATCAATGGTTAACACAAACATTTACGTCAACGTCATCGTTAAACATTAATCTAAAAGCTATTCAATTAAACATATAGAGAAAGAGACTCAACATCATTAAAGCCTCTATCGCTCAATTAAGATATTTAATTGGTGTTTCAATTCCGACGAGCTGCAGTCACTGATTTCGTCGTAGGCCATTTCTACTTCAGCGTGAATGTTTCTTTTAACATCTTCATTTTCACACTCCAACACATTTTTCAATGTATCTTTTAGTTTAGAGTTGTGAGAATGGCTTTCCAATTCAATCTCATTATCATCTTCCTCTCGAATATTTTCTTTACTTTCTCGTCATTAATGGAGAGAAATGAGGATGAGAGTGTGCAAAATTTGATCATAATGTGGTGGCTCCTAATTCTTTGGAGCAAAAACTTGATGAAAGATACATTGGGGGTTTGGAGGTGTTTATATCGTATTAATTACATTCTTAAATAAATTTATTTAGTTATTAGGGTATTAATCAAATTAATTATTTTTTAGGGTATTGAGCCTAATTTTCCGGTATATTTACTTGATAAAATATATTTTTAATTAATTATTTCATAAATAAAGTTTAATTAATATCTGATTTTTTAAGTTTGAAATCGTGTTTCTTAGTTTTGAAATGGATCATAATTAATCTCTTAGTCATGAAGTTTTCCCTATTCAGAACATAAGTAAGGCTCATTGGTTCTCCGATCAAGCTAAATGACAATGTCTTTGACAACTCGTGGATGCAATATTTCGAAAGAAGCATTCATCGCCATAAATATTAATTAATAAAAAAAAAATTAAATAACATTTCGAGATAACAGTTCCCAGCAAATCAATGGTCATAGATTGGGCCATACATGTATCATACAGTCGAGTCGAAGTACTACTCTTAAATAGTTAAATTCATGTGTAGTTCTTTAAGAATTACTAGTCGTTGATACACGTGTTGCACGAATTTGTATTTGTCGTGTTTTTATTAGTGTATAAATTTTAAAAAAAAGTAGTTTAAGATTTATTGGATTATTCAAGAGTTTTGAGAGCATATTATTGCCTCGCTAATGCTCTATCTAACAAGGTGATTATGTCAAAAGCTGATATTACCGCACAAAGAAACTCACCAAAAATAAAATTAAAAACACCACGTGTATGTAGAATATGGCAGTACATGACAATAGAAACGTTCAACATATATAAAGATTGCAGGTTTACAGGAGTAAAAAATATTTGATTCATAATATAATAAAGCATGCATCAAAAAATGAAAATGCATAGCAAAGAAGTTGTAAAAGGATATCATGCAGCATTTACAAAATAAAACGCACATTTTGCAGTTATAAGTTTAAAATAGAAGACGTCTTGAAGTTTTTTATGCATCATTTTAGCCACCATACATAAGTATGTACTATATTACATTAGAATTCCTTACACAATAACCATTATTAGTGTTATTGGCGGTTGAAAATGTGACTGTTGAAGTTAAAAACAAACCACCTAACACCGTTAAATCATTAAATTCTATCCAAGATCACCATAGATGTAGACTATAAACAATAATGAAAAGCTAAATAAACAATTAACATAAAGGTGTCCTCAACTCACACGGTAAAAATACAATAATAAACCTTCATAGTACCTCAATACACATTGTTATATTGAAACCCTAAAACAATTAACAAAAAAACGAAAGTAAGGCTAAACAAACATGACCATACCTCTTCTGAATCAATTAGCATCCAATTGCCATCAGGTGATTCAACAAAGATTCTGCCAAAACAAGTGTCTTGGCTAGAAGAAAAGACAACAAAACGCATTTGGTTTTACATTCTTCAAAACTATTTCTCAAAACAAAAATCTAAAAAACATGTTTGCTTTGAAATATTTAGAAATTGTTTTATGACACTTTATTTAATCAATTTCATTATTCAATAAAATAGAACAATTTTATATTAATATATTATCAAGTAATATAAACATTTTAAAAGTTGGAGAATCTTACAATATTTTTTTGTTACAAGAATATAATAAAACACGTGCGAATATATTACACCGACGAGCTCAAAAATTCAACTTAGCATTACTAGATACACTTGCAAATATATTACGTTGACAAACAAAATATTTCAACTTGGCATTTCTACAGACACCTTAAATTCGTTCAAAAAATCTAAAATAACCCAAAAAAGGGCTACTGAAAAGAAACCATTGATTCAGCTTCAACTCCTTATCGACATAAAAACGATGAACATCCACAGAAGAAGAAATGCACAACAAATTTGTAAATTTGGCATTTTTTTTCCCAAGTACCTCATTTGTAGGATTTGCACGATAAACAGACAATCACCGACATTGATTGCGTATGAACCAGGACAAGTAATTGCAATCATACCAATTCACACCATGGAATCATCGATTGGGATTTTTATATTGCATGAAATTTTGAGGATGCCCACAATAACACCTTGTTACTTCATTATGTACAAAGGTGAAGTTTACATCCATTTTTGTTCAAATCATACAGACCCAATTATGGTTTTGGATGGAATCTCAAGGATTTGGGCTTCGATATACTTTGCGGATCTTGGGATAAATGCACTTCCAATGTGAAAATACTTCAGAAGAATAGTGTGGTTTCATCTAATTTTTTGTTTAAATCACAAGGATATAAATTGATTTAGGATGAATATTATAAGTTATTTGGGTGGTTCGATTTGGTATTGGAAGGAGGAATTGGAATTTACTTCCCGTATTTTCAGTTTTTCAAGATTTCACCTCAAAACGGAAAATTATGTTTTGAATTTTACGTTATAAATTTAATCTTGTTTTCAATAATGCATTTTCAAGAGTATTAGACCAAACAAGTTTTGTGAGAGTTTTACAAAATTAAAAACTAAAAACACCAAACCAAACACCCTATTAATGTACCGTTTAATATATTTATCAAATTTGGCTAACATGACAAGTTGAAAAGACACAGTTAAAAACAAAAAAAAAAAAAAAAAAAAAAAAAAAAAAAAAAAAATAAATAAAAAAAAAAAAAAAAAAAAAAAAAAAAAAAAAAAAAAAAAAAAAAAAAAAAAAAAAAAAAAAAAAAAAAAAATAAAAAAATAATAA
>CAIGRB010036500.1:8515-58523 GCA_903798255.1 Fraxinus quadrangulata | reverse complement strand
AATTTACATTCTCTACTATAATTCTATTTCATATTTATACATTTCAATCTATTACATTCAAATGGATTTCAATTTTTTCGTTGAGGGCTTGTTCAGTGGCCACTCACTTATGACGCCACAATCTCAATTTTATAATGATTTTTTCATCCTCCATGATATCCCCATTCCCGATAATTGATTTTGATTACATTGATGAAGAAGCTGGGGTTTGGCGGGGACTAAATCAAATTTTTAGTAGATTTTGATAAAAAAAAAAGATGAAATATGTGATTAAAAAGTTGTAGGTCCTATAAAATATGCAAGTAAAATTAATTGTCGACTTTGATTTACATTAATATTTAGATTTTAATCCCTATAAAATAGGGACCTATTGTCAAACAAATAGATGTTTTATGGGTAATTAAACTCTAGTTTGATTTCAACCAAGTAAATTCATTCAATTTCATCACTTGTACCGATGGAAACTGATGACATAATAGTCAATAAATGATATCAATTATTTAAATTATACTTATTCTCTTAAGAAAATAAATAACTTGCAAAGAAAAATGGAAATATATCATAATGTTTTTTCTTGTATATATATTGACACAAGAAAATGCACTCATAGAAATGTACACAAATCAATCTACTTATATTTTTGAATAGAGATGGTAAAAGAGCCGAGTGGCTCGTCGAAGCTAGGCCTGTGGACTACTCGAGCTCGTTTTAGGATGAGCACGCCTGAGTGGGGGACTCGAACGACGAGTCTAACAAGACTCGACTCGACTCACAGAGTAAAGCAAGCAGGCTTGTGAGCCTACAGTGAAGAAATGCCCACTTTTAAAAAAGTGATTGTTAGGTCACTGTAAGAAAGTTTTGCGACTGTTTTTCAACCATCACAGAAATTTCAAAGGTCCCAACGGTCATTTAATTATAAATTTTTTGTATAATATATACTTCATTATTCTATCCATTTTCCAAAGAAAATAGCTGTAACACTCGTACATTCTTTCTACATACTCTCAATCAATCCAAATCTCAATTCAATTTATATATTCGCCATCTTTATATATTTCATATTTATACAATTCAAAATTCAATTCAATTCTCTACATTCTACATTATTTAATTTCATCGTTATTAATTCCCTGTTTGACATTCATTTTAATCTCATTCTCATTCTCATTTTTTTTTTCTCTTTTTTTCATTTCAACCACACATTTTCCAAATAAAATAACATTACACACAAATCTAAACTTTTTATCACTTTTCCACCACATATTCTCTCATCAATCACTATTCCAAAAATTCTATTCTCATTTTAATGAGATTCAAACACACACTAAATTTACATTCTCTACTATAATTCTATTTCATTTTTATACATTTCAATTTTGTTACATACAAATGGATCCCAATTATTTTGTTGAAGGCTTGTTTGGCGGGCAGTCATCTATGACGCCACAATTTCAATTTCACAATGAATTTTCCGATCTCAATAATATCCTCTTTCAATTTTTGAATTTGGCCGTGATGATACTCACGAAAGTAGTATTCCAATTTATTTGGATAGCATTGACAAAGAACCTACGTTTGGTAGAAATCAAAATAAATTTTCAGTAGATTTGATTTTTAAAAAATGATGAAATATATGGTTGAAAAGTTTTGAATCCTATAAAATATGTGTGAAAAATTAATTGTTGACTTTAATTTAAATTAATGTCTAGATTTTAATCCATATAAAACAGGGACCTAGTGTCAAACAGTAGTAGATGTTCAATGGGGGTAATTAAGCTATACTTTGATTTTAATCGGGTAAATTCATTGAATTTCATCGCTTGTACCGATGGAAACTGATGACACAATAATCAATAAATGATGTCAATTATATAAATTGTACTTATTCTCTTAAGAAAATAAATAACATGCAAGGAACAATGGACATACATCTGAATATTTTTCTTGTACACAAATCAATCTACTTATGCTCTTGACTAGAGATGGTAAAAGAGTCGAGTAGCTAATGGGCTCATCGAGGCTCGGCCCATGGACTGCTCGAGCTCGTTTCAAGATGATCCTGTGCTCAAACATGTGCCAAGCAGAGAACTCAAACGACAAGCTGAGCAAGACTCGACTCAAATCATTGGGTAAAGTTAGCAGGCTCGCGATCCTACAATAACCAAACGCTCACTTTTCATTAAAAAAATAAAATTGACCATTTAGTTATTGTAAGAACGTTTTATGACAGTTGAAAAATGATCACAGAACTTTCAAAGATTCCCAATGGTCACTGAATTTTCATATATCTATAACTCTATAAACACTTCATTATTTAATCCATTTTTCACACAAATTATCTACAACACTCTTCTACATTCTCTCTACATATTCTCAATCAATTGAAATCTAATTTCAATTTATACATTCTATATCTTTATATATTTCATATTTTTACAATTCAAGTCTCAATTCAATTCTCTACTATATTTCTATTTCATCTTTATATATTTCAATTCTATTATGTTAATAAATGTCTTGTGTTTCTATTGTATTGATGATAGGTTACATTAATGTTGTTCTTAGTTATTCCCTTGGATTTAAATGAAAATATAAAGTATTAATTGCTAAAAGAGAAGACGTCTACTCTTTTATCGACATTCATTTTCCATTTACTAATCATATTCCATTGCATGTCTTTTAATGGAACTTTCAATGGCATGTGAACTAATTAATGTTTAAAAAATTTGATAAAAACCTTAATATTTTGATGTTTAAAGTTGTACGTATGAAACCCTTAAGTGTACGAGGTCATAGTTTAATGAGAAAAGCGTTGTTCCGCAGGGTATAAACTTTAAATTGAATTTTATTAGTTCGTTATCACATTTGAATATGAATGTAACACAAAAGAGATGATTGTATTTATCCTTGATTAATCTACTAATTATCTAGAAGTTTTTTTTTTATTTAAATATGCGAATGAATGTGATGAATATGTTGAAATTTTAGATTCAATTATTATTATCCTATTTCTAATTTTCGACCTAAGTAATTTAATGTGATTTGTGTAACTTGACAATCGATAATCTAATTTTATTTAACTGTGTAACTATAAAACACATGATTGAATCAGTGTAAAGTTACAACAGATATGCGACAATGACAATGTTTAGCACTTATTAGTCCCAGTCCCAACACACAACTTTTATCTTGGAGCGAAATACACAGGAAAACAATCAGAAGAGCTCACAACGATGTGGCCAAATAAGCTACTCAATTCATGAACAAATGCATTCTTATGGGATCTTGTGCTCTCTCTCCTGAAGTAAGTTAAAACTATTCAAAGCATGACCCGATCATATTTCTATTCCAAATTCATATACAAAGTAATGCATTCAATTACACGATTTTTTAGGTAATTGTACATGTCATATATGTTATTCTTAATATATATTGCCTACTTGTTAACTTATTATGAACCTCCTGAAATTATAACAAGTAACGAATTACATAAATGATGGTCAAACAATTAAATAATACAACAAAGCATAAAAGATCAATCAAGAATACGAATAAACTAAACTACTTGGTATTTGAATTAGAAATAAGCAATAATAAGATTCATTTTCATCCCAACGCAAAGAAAATCTAGCCTAATATGATTCTAAAGATATAACAACAAGAAGATTAAAAATCATCACCTGCAATTTATAGATACAAAAAGAAAATGTGGAATCTATTTCTTATTCTTGATCTTCAATCCCAAACTTTGATTCTTCAAGTTCTTAATATTTCTTGCCTTGGATTCCTCTCTAGGTTTGATCTTCTCTCCTAAAAGATGGTGAATTAATTCTTTGAATAATTTTATAATAGGAATTGAAATGAGAGGTTAGAAAGAGACCTCATCCAAATGTTTAGCCCTTATTCTGTATATATAGTGGTCAAAAATTAGGTTAAAATTGTGTCAAATTTATGTTCCAAAAGTGTTTGCATCGTAGAAGGAAAGTTGTTCCATTCTATTTGGTTGCTTACGCATGGTGATAACAAATTAGATTTGAGTCTATACTTTTATGCCTTGCGCTTGCTAGTGCGCTTGTATGGACAACCTAAGTTTCTGAACTTCTTCCAAAGTATGAGTTTGTCCTTATTCATGCAATTTCACTCATTTGTCTTCTATTCTTGTCCAAATTTCAATTGACTACCCACACTCTTCACCTATCAATACGTGATTCGAATAAACTATTGGATATTTTCGATTTGGTCCCCAAGCCTTGGAAATCATCAATTTTCGTCGTTTTTTCATACCTTATATTTCAATTTCACTTTCAATCATTGAGTTTTATCTAAGAAATAATAAATACACAATATTAAGCTATAACCCATCAAACGTACTCCCAAATACTCCAATTTAAAAGTCTAAATAAATGTATAAATTATGCTTACGAGTTGTGCATGCAACTGCAATTGTAATTGTAATTGTATTGAAAAAGTTATGTTGACTTAAAAAATGACTAAATCATTTTTGATCAACTTAATTGCTTGATCGATTGAGGTAATTGAGCTAAAATGGTAGAAGGAGTTTATTCATTAATTGGAGTGTTTGTAGAGAGTATCTTGAGAGTATCTTGGAGTAATGACATCACTCAAGAGACACGTGTTAAAAATTACAATGATGATATTTCTAGATGATAATGGGCATAGGTCAAGCTCACCTATCATGAGTAGAGCTGTATTATAACTGTCGAGCTGACCTAAAACAAGCTAACCGATCATAGGTAGAGCTGACTACCAGTGGTTGAGCAGACTAACATGGGTAGGTCTAATTTGGTGATCTCTTAGTCCTTTTTTTAAAATGATTATTGAATCTTCATAAGTTTTCCTTAAATTAAGGCAAATCTGAGCTAGTTCTATGAGTTCAAACACCAACAAATGTCCCATAAGGTCTAGACATTTACTTTAGTAAAGTTCAGACCTTTATTTTTCAGTTCGAAGTAACTACGATCCTGCTTTTTAGAAGTCTGTCTATCACAAGTTGGTTCATGAATGAGGTTTGATTAATGACTTTAGCCTTTTCCAGGACATACTTTTATTACATAATACTTTCCTCCAATTTAAGGTGATGAATCCACGCTTTGAGTTTGTTAGCGTTAAAAAATGATTAGGTCGATTTTTTTTTTTTCAATTTAAGTAATAATTTGTAAGAGGTATATTGTTGAAATAGTAAAAAAAATGAGTGTTTACATTGAACCTCAGTTATATTATCGACCTAGAAGTGTGTGACACCTTTCAAGTTTAGGATGCTGATTGGTTGTTGAGGTCAGCCAAACAAATCATCATGACTAACGTCATGATTACCATCACCTGGGTAATCATTGCTGATTTCTGATTAGTTGAAATGAGGTGTGACGTCATATGTGACATTTGTCGATTTGGGAGTGGTCATCTGGGTGAAGATGACATCACTTAGGAGAAAAATATTTAGAATTGTAATGCGATGTTTCTGAAAGATGGTGGGCATGGGCCAAGCTGACTTGCCATAGGTCAAGCTAACGTGTTTGGGTTGAGCTCATGTAGTAGAGCTGACATGTCATGGGTCGAACAACTTGGTGATCTATTAGTTCATCTTCGTTGAAGTGACTTTTAAATCTTCATAAGCTCTCTTTCTTAAATTAAGGTAAACCCGAGCAGGTATTATAAGTTAGGACACCAACAAATGTCCCCAAAGGTTTGGACGTTTACTTCAGTAAATTTCGGACCTTTATCTTCTAAGTCGGAATAACTAAGATCCTGCTTTTCAGAAGACAGTCAATTGCGAGTTGGTTCATAAATGAGGTTTGATCACTGACTCTAGCTTTTTCCAAGTTGAGTTTTTGTTACAGAATCCGACATCCAATTCTAAGTGAGGTATGTGCATTCTAGGTTCATTTTTGTTCTTCTTGCCTTTTTTATTTTATTTTATCTTTGCAAATCCAAATCTCACGATGAGTAGTTTTAGGAAAATTTACCAATCATACAATTCTTCCAACTGATAAAAGAGGAATGTACCAATTGAGGATGAGGCCCGTTGGTACGATGATCGAGGGCTAGCTCTTCCAACTACATTCCTAGGTCAAATTTGGACAAACTCACAAAGAGCCGGCGTGATAAACCCAGTTCTACCTCACTCTCTTACAAATTCAGCTCACCACTTACCCAGAGTTAGACTGATCGTGAACTCTTTGGGCTAAATGATCACGAATGAGTCTCATATAAAGATAACCACTTATATTGTTTTTTCGAAGTGTAGGCTTTGTGCCACTGAAGAGCAACTTTTTGTCTAAGTGCTACAACACTTATAACCTTAGATTGTAATGCTGAATATTAGGCTTTGTATTACTGAAAAGCGAGCTTTTGTCAAAGTGTTGTAGCACTTACAGTCTTAGATCGTGCTGCTAAATAGAAGGCCTTGTGTTGCCAAAGAGAAGGCTTTTATCTAAATGTTGCAACACTTATAACCTCAGCTCGTCCCACTGAAGAGCAGGCTTTGTATAGCTTAAGAGTGGGCTTTTGTCTAAGTATTGTACCATTTACAACCTTAACTCGTGCTGCTAAAGAGGAGGCTTTGTGTCGCTGAAAAAGGGCTTTTGTCTAAGTGTTTTAGCACTTATAACCTTAGATCATGTT
Organism: Fraxinus quadrangulata; assembly: GCA_903798255.1. Classification (NCBI taxonomy): domain Eukaryota; kingdom Viridiplantae; phylum Streptophyta; class Magnoliopsida; order Lamiales; family Oleaceae; genus Fraxinus; species Fraxinus quadrangulata. The sequence goes on along the minus strand of CAIGRB010036500.1, from coordinate 51,881 downwards.
GCTGAAGAGCAGGCTTCATGCTTTTGAAGAAATGGCTTTATTCAATATTATTCTTCTAACATTGATTGGTTTGGCACCTGTTTTATTGAGGTGAGCTTATGCTATGACATTTGATAGTATATTTTCCTGGCACCTCGACTTTTACTGGTAGTATTTTTGAGATATTCTGCATTCCAATGGTATATGAGAGATGTGCCTTGTATATGATCCAGCTTATAAGTCCCTTTTCATAGAATTTTGATTATTTTGTAAGGTCCCTCCCAATTAGGGCCTAGGGATTCGAGGTTGAGATCCCTTGTAGTGAGGAAGACCTTCCTAAGTATGAGGCCGTCGATCTCAAACTTTCGTTTGCATACTTTTTGGTAGTAGCACTGGGCACTTCTCTATTTGCATACTACATTTTTGAGCTCGAATTCATTCCTTTTTGAGTTTAAGTGGTTGCCTCATTTGCTATTTTGGTTGAATTGAGGGGTCGATGATGAGCTTGTGGCCAATGACCTTTGGATCGATTCTCCCATGGCCTTTGTGAATCCATGTAACACATCTTGGTTTTGGTGGATGAATTCTGAGCTGACAAGGATTTTATATAGCTCTCTCACGGGTTCAATTCTTCTATTACATATTCTTACCTAGGATCAAGTAAGTCGAGTTTAGAATCTGCCATCTAGACTAAATCATTTTTTATCAACTTAATTGCTTGATTGAACAAAGTAATTAAGTTGAAATAATAAAAGAAAGAGTTTATTCATTAACTGGAGTGTTTGTAGATAGTATCTTGAGAGTACATGAGTTCTATCCTTGGAAGATACCATTTGCCCCTATATATATGTCTTTATATCAAGCAATTTGACTGCCCAATGTTATATCTGCTACAGTTCGAACTAGAAGTGTGTACTACCACCCAGTTTTAAGGCTGTTGATTGGTTGTTAAGGTCAGCCGAATAGGTCATCATGGTACCTAGGTCATAGTTGTGGCTTAGGCCATGATTAACTGTCACATAGGTAATCATTGCTGATTTATGGTTAGTTAAAATAAAGTGCTATGACATGTGTGCTACTTGTTGCTTTGGGAGTTGCCATCCTGGGGGTGTGACACCACTCAATAGACGTGTTCAGAATTGCAATAAATAATGTTTTTGGATGATAGCGAGCATAGACCAAGCTGACCTGTCATGAGTAAAGTTGTCTTGAAACTGGTTGAGCTAACCTAACACAAGCTGACGTGTCATAGGTAGAGCTAACATATCATTGGTGGAGTTAACCTAACTTGGATAAAGCTGATACAATGATCTCTTAGTCAGTCCTCTTTGAAGTGACTATTGAATCTTTACAAGCTCTCCTTAAATTAAGGTAAGTCCGAGCTTGTTTTGTAAGTTCGGACACCAACAAATCCCCTCTACTATAAAAGAGGGAATCCCTTGTGCACTTTTCATTTATGTAGCACTTGTGTTCACACTCAATCCGGATGGTACTGTTCAGAAATAAGTTTACGTCAAAATATGACTAAGCACTATTTATTTGTGCACCCTCCATTTTACACTGAAACTGGTTCGTTACTATTCATGAACTTGTTTAATTACTATTCACAAAATATCTTCCAACTCCACTCCACTTTATTGCTTGCTTTGCTTTTATGCAACTATCGCCACTATTTATCTTTCTTCTCCAGTCAAAACAAAAGCAAAGCAATTAAACTTTCAGTTTGCCTCACCTTCGTTTCTCCTCCCTCACGGCAGAGATAACCTATATAGAGATTCAAAGCTAACATGTCTGTAGCTAATTTAATTCTAGGAATTTCTTTTATCTTTAAGGGTGTTTTCTTTATATTTTGCCTTCAAACATCAATGATTTGGGAGAATCCATGTGCCAATCAAAAGTGTCCATCCACTATGTAGATAATCAGTATGATCACCATCTTGAGGTCCACCGCGCCAAGAAGAAGATCTCCGCTCACGATCCCTTCTTGCAAAAAAACTCCGGTGTAGATGCCTGTGCATACAAGTACGTAGAGTTACCCTTTTACACATGTTAATTGAGATATTACTACAATGGATATTATTTTTTTTAATGGAAGTTAGTGATTATAGTGTATGGAGGGTTAATTATGTGATATATGGGGCTACGTAAGATTGTACACTAAGGTTCTGGGGTTTCAGGTTTGTGAGTTGCAATGTAAAAAGAAATGAAGGAATTTGGATTACACTAACTATTTGCTTTATGTTTATATTGATTACCAAAGCACAACTCAGATTGCACATATATGAATACCCCAAGTTTTGGTATTGCTAATTTTTTTTATGTTCATAAAGTTCAATAATTATAGTTCCTAGCTATGCATTTTTTGTCACACTGCATATGTCAAAAGCAATTTTTTAAATGGACTTTGATTATGTAAATTACTTGAAAGATATTGTAGACTTCAATTAAAGCAATGAGGGTCTTTGGATATGCAATCTTGGAGGATTTGAAATCTTAATTCCTTACAAATCCCCAAAACTCCAGCCCATCACCCCAACCAAGCAGAGGATGAAAGGTGGGGGAGGGCGGAATCCCATATGCCACGTTGATATATTAATTTGAAAAATTGAGGTTTAATTGAAACCCAAACATTCTTTGGCTCACTGTAGTGTTTACTTGTGGCCTAGTAAAATGAAAAGGAGAAAAGATGCACATAATTTATGATATACAAAGATCGAATTACAAATTACAGATCAAAAACTTTACAAACCCTAATACATCAAACTATACAAAGTAACCACTGAACATCGAAGGCTCCACAGAAAATAGGCTCAGAACATCAATCTAAACTCCTTCAACACTATCAAGCCCAGATTCACAGAAACCTCCCAGTCAACCAAGTAAACACTAAGCTACTACCATAAGACCGAAGAATTCACCCTACCAACAAAGAGGCTCTACAAACTCACTGATTTCACAAAGAAAATGACCCAAGAAACGAATTCATGAACCAACTTCACACAGAAGAAGATGAAAACAAGAGAGCACTCAGAAGTCACCAGAAGAACGAGAGAATACCGAAAGAATAGAATGAATCTAGAAGCCCTTGGAAACCCTCAAAATATCAAGAACTCAAGATGGAGTAGATCTCATCCAACGACTCAGAGCAGCTAAAGATTTAACTTGGTTTGGACCGGGAATTGGGCCTGGTTTCACTAGGCCAACTTCAGCTGAATTAAGTTATATTGGAATTGGCTGAAAGCCAATCATCATCGCCTTAAGTGGGCTGGACCATAGCATCACAGCCTCACAATCTCCACCTTGATGCCAGTGGTCAATCTGGTAGCTTAATACTATCCTAATTTAGATAAACAGCTTCCTTGGATCACCATCCAAAGTATTAAGATCAGAATTGGTTCTTGTACTAAACAAATCACCAGTATCAATTTTCAATAGTTGCAAACAAGATTTAAACTTGGCAAGAGGCAATACCTTTGTACCCATATCAGCTGGATTAAATTGAGTAGCAATTTTCTCAAGTAACAAAGTATCTTTAGCAACAATATCTCTTATGAAATGTAACTTAACATCAATATGTTTAGTTCTTTCATGAAAAACAGGGTTTTTGCATAAATGTATAGCACTTTGATTGTTAGAATATAATGTCACAGGATTAGACAATTCGTTAATTTCAGACAGTAAACCTTTTAGCCATAAAGTTTCCTTTTTGGCCTCAGTTGCAGCCATATATTCTACCTCAGTGGTAGATAAAGCAACAACATGTTGTAATTAAGATTTCCAACTTATACATGTTCCACGCAAAGTAAACACACAGGCACCAGCAGATTTTCTATTATCAACATTACCAGCAAAGTCAGAATCAACAAAACTTTTAAGTACTACACCATCATTGCAGGCAGAAAAACATAATCCTAAATGTGAATAACCTTTCAAATACCTTAATAACCATTTTAATGCAGTCCAATGTTCTAAACCAAGATTATCCATGAATCTACTAAGTGTACTAATAGCATGAGCCATATCAGGCCTAGTACAGACCATGGTATACATTACAGAACCTACAGCATTAGCATACGGTATCTTTTCCATTTGTTTTATATCAGATTCATTTACAGGACATTGGCCTTTACTCAATTTAAAATGGCTAGTAAGAGGTGCAGACACAAATTTTGAATTATGCATAGCAAATCAAGTTACCAACTTATCAATGTATGCAGATTGTTTCAAAATCAGAATTCTATCATGCCTTTTCCTAGAAATTTTCATGCCTAATATCTTCTTCGCATGCCCAAGATCTTTCATTTCAAATTCAGTATTCAAAGGTCTTTTAATTTCATTAATGACATATTATGTCCAATCAGAAGCATATCATCCACATACAAGAGTATAAAAGCAATAATAGTATTTTCATCATCTCTTCTAAAGTACAAGCAATGGTCAAATTCACTTCTTGCAAAACCAACAGAAGAAACATATGTATCAAACCTTATATACCATTGTCTTGGTGATTGCTTCAAACCATATAAGGATCTTTTTAACAAACAAACATGATCAGATTTAGTTTTATCAACATAGTCAGGTGGTTGTCTCATATAAATTACTTCATCAAGATCACCATGTAAAAATACAGTTTTTACATCCATTTGTTCAAGTTCAAGAATATAATGAGCAACAAGAGCTAACATAACTCTAATGGTAGTATACTTAATCACAGGAGAAAAGATCTCATTATAGTCTAAACCTTCCTTTTATGCCCTTAGCCACTAGTTTAGCCTTAAACCTTATAGGCATCTTCTTAGTGTTATCCTCATTAATACTAAAAATCCACTTATAATCTACAAGGGATTTACCTGCAGGTCTAGGGACCAAAATCCAAGTCTCATTCTTAATCAAGGAGTCCATCTCATCATTCATAGCAATCTTCCATTCCTTATATTGCTGACTAGACATAGCTTCTTCATAGGATTTAGGCTCCCTAAAGACCAGATCTTGATAAGAAAGTAAGACTAAAGTCAGGTAGTTTCTATACCTTATAGGTTCTCTAATCTCTCTCATAACTCTATCCCTTGTCAATTGATAGTCACTACCCTCAACACCTTGCTTTTCCACAACATCCTGAACATCATTTTCTTCTCTGTCATAATCTGAAACATCATTTTTAGCCTCTGTTTCAACATGTTCAACATCAGCAGGTTGAGAAGGCAAGCCAAGCTCCACCTACAACTTGGTCTTATAACTCCCTATCCCTTCTACAGACTTATCAGACCCTTTTCCCATCAAACAGGGCATATTTTGCTCATCAAAAATAAAATTTCAGCTGATAATGATCTTAAAACCACTAGATTCTCTACTCCAAAGCCTATAACCCTTCACCCCATCAGGATAACCCAAGAAAACACATTTCTGGGCCATAGGTTCTAATTTTCCTAAATTTTGGTGAGAATAGGCAGCATATCCAAACACTCTCAGATGTGAGTAATCGGGTGCATATCTAGTCCATTGCTTTTCAGGTGTCTTATCACCTAGAGCACTATAAGGGGTTCTATTAACAATGTAAGTGGCTATCATCAAAGCTTCCCCCATAAGGTTTTGGGCACACCTGACCCAACAAGCATGCACCTAACCTCCTCTAATAAAGTGCGATTCATCATCTCAGCCACCCCATTCTGTTGAGGGGTATAAAGAGCAGTTTTATATCTCCTAATACCATTCTCAGAACAGAAAAGGTCAAACTCAGCATTACAGAACTTTAGACCATTGTCAGTCCTAAGAGTCTCAATTTTCTTCCCAGTCTGGTTTTCTATTAATAGTTTCTAGGTCCTAAACTTCTCAAAAATCTCAAATTTGTGTTTCAAGAAATAAATCCAAACCTTCCTAGAATAGTCATCAATTAAAGAAAGAAAGTATTTACTTCCCCCTTGAGTGATAATGGATTAGGGTCCCCACAAATCAGAGTGAACAAAATTCAAGGACAGAGGTAGATATGTGCTTTCCTATGTTAAAATGCAACATGTGCTGTTTTCTTAAGGTGTAGTTTTCATAGAAAGGAATTCTAGCTATAGAATCCTTTCCAAAAACACCCTTCCTAAGAAAGATACTTAGGCCCTTTTCACCTATATGAGCCAACCTCTTGTGCCACTTTAAAGTGGCATCAAGATCAACACTAGAAGATTCAGCCAACCCACTAATCACAGCCCTAGCCTTAGCAAAATAAATCTCATTTCTCTTAATACATTTAAACATCACAAGAGATCCTCTCATCATCTTTAATAAACCGTCACCCACCTTTCCTAACAAACCTAAATCATCCAAACTTCCCATTAAAATCAAGTTCCTGGACAATTCAGGAACATATCTTACCCTTTCCAAGGTAAAGATATAACCATTTTCAAATTTCAATCTCACCTATGCCTTCAACTCTACAAACAATATTGTTGCCCATCACAACTTCTCCACCATTTATCTCCTTAAAAGAATTAAACTAGCTTCTTTTAAAAGATGTGGAAAGTGCAACCAGAATGTAGGATCCATTCATGGATCTGATTCTCACTATCAACAATATTAGCAGAGTCACAATCAGGAGAATGTTCAGTCACAACATAGATATCAACAGAGTTAGGATCACTAGGTTCTACCAGACTTCCTTCATCTGTCCCTTTATTTTTATCTCATTTTTCCTTTTAAAACAATCTTTTATAAAATGATCAGTTTTTCCACACTCATAGCACTTCTTATTCCCAGTCTTAGACTTAGAACTACTCCTACCCTTAAACTTCTTCTTATTATTGTTCTCTTGATTGCTAGTGCCTTCTTAGTTCCCATTAAACCTACTTTGAGTCCTACCCCTCACAAACAGAGTCTCAGGCCCCCCATTCCCTATCTTATTCCTAAGTTCAAGCTCTCAAGGTATCTCTGCCATATTTTATGGCAGCCTTGACATCTTTATAGGTATCATGAATGACATTTAACAACACAACAGCCTTATACTCATCAGAGACTTTATCATCAGCATTGGTGATATCTTGAATTAGTTTATTAAAAACATCAAGATTGTCTTCTATGTCCTTAGATGTATCTAATTTAAAACTGAAAAACCTCTCTAACAAGAACAACTTATTGGGCAAGGACTTAGCTAAGTATAATTTTTCTAACTCATCCCATAAGGCTTTAGCATTTTCTTATTTACCTACTTTCCTTCACACTTAATCAGATAAATGCAAAATAATAGATGCATATACAAGTTCATCAGCTTCAGAAATCTGATCAGCTGTTATAGTTTCAGGAAAAGTTTGTGTTGTTGCTTTAGAAATCTTTTGTTGAACTAAAACTACTTTCATTCATTTTCCATCAAAAATACCAAATTCAAAAGCATGTGTCATGATTTTATTTTTAAGAAATAACACAAAGTATTTCAAGAAAATAGTAAAACTATGACAACTTGATACACTTAAGAACAAGTAATTTGAACTACACAAACAAATAAAAGAAGAGAAGTTCACAGTGAATAAATAGTAAACAATCATCACAGTTCAAGTTTTACAAAAGAATTCTAGGCAATGACACAAGAACAGAGTCAAGAAAATAAGCTAATCAAACACAACAGGTAAAACAATATAGGTAGTAATGTAGAATCAAATAACCAGGATAACTTATGCACCAAGGATGATCAAGTTCACCAGGATTCCATGAGAATCATGTTCCCAGGTCAAGGCTCAACTTAATCACTCCACAATGATAGTAGGAATAGTGAATCAGATACAAGAAAAGAGACAGTTCAGGGTTAGAATGTGCAAACCAGATGGCAGTAAATGATTAACTACCAAACCAACATCTCAGTACAGCAAGGGGACAAAAAGTTACTGGAGGAAGTGGTGTTCCACCAAAAGCCACGAAGAAATCAGGAATCAATTGAAACCCCAACACATAGAGAGAACTCAATCGAAACCAAGAGTTAGGAACATGAACTCCAAAAAATAAATCACTCTCAGACACATTACCAAAACAAGAAACCACCCAAAGACTTCAAGAATCGAAGGGATAAGAAACTAGGGTTTTAAGATTTTCAAGAGATCCAAGATTGGAGACTGAAAATTAATTTCTCAGGCTCCAAATCTTGATCGAAGACCCAAGAATAGCCAACTAAGGCTCTGATACCATTGTTATACAAAGATCGAATTACAAATTGTAGATCGAAAACTTTACAAACCCTAATACATCAAACTATACACAGTAACCACTGAACATCGAAGGCTTCACTGAACATCAATCCAAACTCCTTCAATACTGTCAAGCCCAGATTTACACAGAAACCCCCCCAGTCAACCAAGTAAACACTAAGCTATTACCATAAGACCGAACAATTCACCCTAACAACAAAGATGCTCTACAAACTCACTGATTTCACAAAGAAAACGACTCAAGAAACGAATTCATGAACCAACTTCACATAGAAGAAGATGAAAACGGGAGAGCACTCAGAAGTCACCAGAAGAACGAGAGAATACCAAAAGAATAAAATGAATCTAGAAGCCCTTGAAAACCCTAAAAACATCAAGACCTCGAGATGGAGTAGATCTCATCCAACGACTCAGAGCAACTAAAGATTTAACTTGTTTTGGATCGGGAATTGGGCCTGGTTTCACTGGGCCAACTTCAGCTGAATTAAGTTATATTGGAATGGGCTGAAAGCCAATCTTCATCACCTTAAGTAGGCTGGACCATGGCATCACAGCCTCACAATTTACTGTCTATTGCTTTAATTGGATTGATGGCACCTAAATTAGATGATTAATAGTGTTTTGATCTATTTCAGGGACAAGCTTGAGCTAAAAGCTATCAATTACGGGTTAGCAAGTTCTGCAGCTTTAGAGAAAAGCTGAGTTAAATGACAAGATAAGCGGTGAGGGGAGAAATATACGTTCATTGTTTCTTTTCTCAGGGAAGTTCATGAAGAAGTAAATCAAGCAAGAGAAAACGTGTCTCAACTCAAGGTGCACATGCAAGAATAGATTGCTGCTCGTCAAGAGAAATTGAAAGCAGGCCTACCTCCGCAAGCAGCTTGAGAAATTGAGAGCATCCAATTCAGAGAAGACCTGATTGCAATGTGAATATCTTTGTCCTCTTTCCAAATATTTATTATAAGCATTTGATTGGTAAATGCTAGCATATGCATTTGAAATTTCCTTGTCTTCCATATTATGTCAAATGCAATTTAGTCACGAAGTTTATGTCTATAAAAATTTCTTTTGTAATACTAGAATTCTCATCATCAATTGAAGTGCTTATATAGTAATTTTCTACAGAAATTTGGGTGTTAATCACATCCGTTGGAAGACAATATTTTGTGTGTGTAATGACATATATTTTTCTATTGGTCAATTTTGCTTTCATAACACATCTATGAATGAAAAAATAACTTGTAATGTATTGTGTCTCTTGCTGAAGCTCAACGTTTGCTTTAGATGTCGAACCTTAAAAAAGGAGCGGCTTCGTCCGTCAAGAATAGAGAGAAACCTATTTCAGCACCTCTCTTTCTCCTCTGGCCCTCTCCAAGGCTTCGTCTTTCTCCAGGTTTCTTTTTTACTCTTTTGTTTTATGTGATTAAAAGTTTTGATTTGTTTATAGAATTAATGAAATTGGAATATGTTTTTTTGTTAGGGTGGCGAAGAGCAAACACGTCGTTGCACCGATCATACCGAATTCTTCAGGTTCTTTATAATTAATATTGTATTTGATGCATCCACTACTCCATTTGCCGCGTATGCTTTTGAATGTTTAAGGCTGCATTTGAAAATGGAATCAGTGTCTTGAGATTGGAATTGTTGGAAAGATTATTCAAAATTTTCCTATTTGACGTCCCAGTTTTTATGTGCCTTAAAAGTGTATTCTTGTCTAAAGTCTTAAGCTTTGATGTGCTCAGGAGAAGGTTATAAAAAAATCATATGAGGAAGTTGGAGCTAAACCTTTATGTTGTCTACTAATTTTATTGTAGCGAAAGATAGTTGAGCTAAGTTGTAGTTTTACTGATGTCGGGCCATTTAATACACGAAAGCTTAATTTTGAGTTAATTAGAATAAGACAATTACTTGTGTAATGTATTTGTAATCAAAATTTTAAAACATTTTAAAGTAATTTATTATTATCATCTCAAGTCGTTGGATTTCTGAACTTCCTTTTTGTGTACTATTAAAGCTTATGGTAGATTTTATTTATATAAAATCACTTTTCAAGATATATGTGGTGGAAAATTGATAATTGCAAATTTGTTAACCATAGTGAAGAGCTTCACACTTTTGATTGAAGAGGTAATAAATTGAGTAAGCTTAGGCTTTTTAAGAATATGTAAGAAGTTTTCGATAGGTTATCCTATGAATGAAGAACCATTATGTGATTATTTTTGATTTTCAGATTGAGGGATCATATCTTTCTCAAAATTCTTTATCTTAGAATAAAGAAATCAATTTTGGTTATTAAGAGAAATTCATAGGATGATCATCTTGTTTAACTTATTTTGGATGAAGGATATTACAAATGGTGAATCAATACTGTTTGCTCCGATATTACCTTAGTATGCAGTTTGATTGTGTAAATTAAACCATTCTCCTACTCCAATGTGATTATATTGTCATAAGTTAAAAAGTGTAATGTATACTAAATATATGATAGGGTATACCAATTGATTTTGCACCCTTCTTTTATAGGAAAGATACATGATTAGTACAATCAACTATACTGATGATATTGTAATGTAGGCTATTAGTATTATACAGAGATGATATTGATATTATAAGAATATTTGAAACAAACTATATATCCTTTTAAAGTTGTATGAAAAACATATACAAAGGACAAATCTTGAATTAACAAATTGGTGAAAGACATGCAGTAAAACTATTTCCGCCATCCTCCATTTTGCTCGTCTATGTTTTCACTTATTTCAATTTCAAAAATGGTCAGGTTTGTTCACATTGTCAAGTGTTTCTTTTTTCTTTTCCTCAAATAAATAAGATTATGAAAATATGCATATATACTTGTAAAGGATAGTTGTATAACTATTATTAGAGAAATGACAATTAGGGAACTAAAAGTTAATACATATTGATTATAATGCAAGATAATTCCTACATCTGATAGAGTAAATTGTAGCTTTATCTCTATTTGAACAAACATTACATCATCAATTTGACAAAGCATGGTCCCTATCACTTTTTCTTTTTCCTTTTGCTTATATATTTGTTATTTAAACAACTTGGCCAAGAAATTAAAGTTGGGAGTCAACTACACCTGACAGATGTAAAAAGGTTTAGGAGGGAGCAGATCATGATCAAAAAACAATTCCATGACATGTACAAGCAACAATACAAAACACTTTCTTATAATTTATACTCAAAAAACTGGTTTCCCATTCTATGATTGAATGATGTCCTTGGAAGTTGAAAAAATATGGTTAAATATTGCAAAATATGGTTTTTGATTTGCAAATTTTTTTTATTAGAATACATACCATTTCCATGGTTAGTTTCTATTCTAAGATCATGTCACAACTACTTGGTTGAAAACTTGGAGTAATATGGGTGAAATAATGCAAAATACGCTCTTTCAGTTGCAAAACTATTCTCTAGCAATGTATACCATGTTTGTGTTCTTCCATGAAATTTATTTTGAGATTTAAAATCAAAGTTAATTATGATGTATGGATTGGAGGTTATACCATCCAAATATTTCACATCCCTGTGATGGCTAGATCGGTCATTATAACAAATATACTAAAGGGTACCTAAGCACCAAATATTGTAGAGGAAATGAGTATGTCTGGCTGCTTTTATTACATTGTATCACTTGAAATTTGGCTGATTGTTGTGTAAGATGATTATTTTTTACACAAACACAAACATAAATATATGACATTGATCAGTTTATTGGCATTCTTACCATTTACCAATAAAGTTCACCAACTGATATATTGAAATTTTTGGGGTTAGATGATATAGAATGTTGAATCAATATTTGTCTTTCCTACATAGATGTGTAAATATGTGTTATTGGTATTTTTTTTATAGCTTGTGGAACTTGATTTATCTATGTTAAGGTACATTCACATGGCAGAGACATTGTTGTTAGAAGAGTGCTTTAGAAACTTTTCAATTGGACCCTGCAAAATGGGGAGGTAAATTGCTTTCCTGGTTGATTTAATGCTATTTGGTATTTAGTGTAATTTTTACAGACAATAGATTGAGAACTCCATTTATTTTGATAAAATTATATTCACCAACCATCACCAGTTTCTGCTATTGAACTGCTATAAATTAAATCCTATTAAATTATATTTTGGAGTGTGAGTTCTTCACATTGTTCTCTTCTCTTCTATTTTATTTTAATTTGTTTCTTGGTGTATGTATGTGCATAAATATGTGTATGTATACTTTTAAATTTTTTATGTGTGCATGGAAGAATTTTCGCCCTCGCCTGCATACGTGGAGTTCCAGAGAGAATAGTATCATGAAATGAGAGGTGAAGGTCGTAATCCTTTTTTGATTCAGATTATCATTCCAATTTATGCCAATTTAAGGAATATCTTGTCGGTCTTGAACTTATTATATAATTTTGATGAATAATTCATCTTTTAACGCTTCTCAAAATTGATTTAGGATTGATCGTCATATATTAGTTTAACTTATGGTACTTTTGATCTTACTTGATTTCAAAGGATTTTGATCAAACTAATTAACCTTAAATACAATGCTAATGATTGAAGTTGAATGATTTGAGTCTTATGATCTAATCTGCATTTTGCTGACCTTATAATTTCTATAACTTAAAATGTCTGATTAAAAAAAGAGAGAGAGAAAGAAACATTGTCGAGTCTGAATAGATTAGTCTGGTAAAAATTTTAGCCTTTTTCTTTTGCACGATTTTCCATTTTTGGTTGCATTAAGCCTGAATTTATATTCAGAGGCCTTCAAAATTTAAAGATTGAAGAACGCCACTTTTCAGAGTTTTATTATCCTTTTCAAGGTTTTTTTTGCCATTTGTCCTACTGCATTCTCCTTTCACAAAATAGTTCAAAGAAATAGTTTTTTATTCGTATGATGTGTATTAAAAAATGATGACTCTGCTTACATATTATGGAACTTAGAAGTAAGGCTACTTTAACAGTTCTTTGACAATGATATTTGCATTTTCCTTTTGTTGCTTTTTTTTTATTCAAGATTTATAATTGGAGGGATTTCACAAGCATTAAAATAAGTTGTCTTTACACATTAGTTGCTTTTAAAAAAGATCTTTCATCATGTAGGAGATATCATTTGTCGAGTCTCATTTCAACTCCACTATTGTTGTTGGTCATGCTCAACCTATGGATATGTGGGGACTACCATAGGTATTTCTTAAACTGTATACATGCGGGCACATGCATTTTTATAATTATATTTTATTTGAGGGTAGGGGTGGGATGCAATTTTCACTTGATTCTATTATTTGAAGGCATTTGCAGGAATTGTCCATTTGAAATAATATTAACACTCACTCCGTTATGTTATAGTCTATGATGCCACCTTATGGGGCTTCATAAGCGACATTTTATGCTCATGGAAGAGTTTATGGAAACCACTTTAAGCGATAAAGCCATATAAAAAAACTCAATAAAGCGGGCTTCGATGAAGAGTCCATAAAAAACAGAGACAATGTTTCTCTGGTCCCCTATATTGCTAAACTCGAAGCCAAGGTCTTTTTCTCAAATTCTTTGTGTATTTATCATATTTATTCATTCAATGTTTCTTTTTTTCTTTTTTGGAATGATTTTCTATTTTCGTTGTTGTATAGTTTATTTCTTTTTGGTTGCAAAGATTGAAGGTATAATTCATCTTATTTCTAGGAGCGTTTTTCTTAATTTTTTTATTCTCTAGAAGAGTTTGGGGCTCTATTTTTGTATTCATTTATAGTTTCTTTGAATCGATGAACAACTTTATTTTTTCTCTTGTGGGTGAAAGATTAAAAAACAAGTGATTTTGCTCTTTTATTATTGTGAGTGTGGTTTTATTAACAAAGCTTCCAAAAAAAATCAGAGATTGATTGGGGGATTGATTGGGAATATCACTTTTTGCAGTAATTATCGGTAATTAAATGCTTAAAATTTTTAGCACCTTTTATTTTTGGATCAAAGGCATTGCTTAGAATTTTTTGTGTATTACTATTTTATCATTAAAGGGTGTACAATATCACTCATGAAACTATAGAATATAACTCTGTTTTGTTATAGTTTGTGTCTTTCGTGGAACCTTGGGTTTTGTATTCCAATATGATCACTAGTAATTGTTATAGTTATTGGATATGATTCAATACATATGAAAATGACTTTCAACCTTGGCGATGTGTTTAATTATAGTTATTATATAGTTTCTGATTATAATGATTTTTGTAATTGTCTAATTTGATGCTCTATTAACTTGTTTTTGTTTATAGTCTGTGTTCATTTGATTTGTTGTGCTAAAGATAAGGGCATGAGGATCAAGGGACCAGTCAGAATGCCTACTAGGGCTCTTCACATCACTTCTAGGAAGTCACCTTTTGGTAAAGTTATTACTTCCGGAACAAGTCTACTATGAGTCTCTTAACATGTAAATATCTTTATATGGTATGCTGCTTGGCAAAATGATGTTGGGGTGTGCAAATTTATGAAGTTGTGGTTCTTTTTGTTCTTCTTTCATGGATGCGTAGTGCATGTAGGTTTATCAATTACTCGGCATACATTATTGCTATTTAATTGTACAGATTTGTCATCCATGATGTAACATTTCAACACGCTAACATTACCTTAAAAATGGCACAGTTCGTCCATTGCACGGGCAAATGAGCAGTTATATTTGAAAAGTGATACAAATTACAATTTTGATTTAAAGCCATATTGATTTCCAATTACTTTCGATAGAATAAGAGCCCAACCTTGAACCACTTTACTTCTTCAATGTAAATTGGTTAGTTCACTATTAATAATTTCTTGTTGGCATATTCTTTAATTAATGCTTAGATAAATCATTTTTACTCATTCATAAAAATATTTTGTGGATCAATAGTTATTTTAATTGCATAGATTTACAAAAATCCTATTGAAACCAGTTTTCTAAAATACACGCATATACTTAGGACATTTTTGAAACGTCTCACATAGTGGTATGTGCATGATAATGCGATCAATTCATTTCATTGATTGCATATACATGCTTAAATGTCAAAATACGCACACATTTGTGTTAAAAATTGTATTATAATTAGCCTAGCAAAGTCCAATCCATTTTTATATCTTAGAAAAAAAGTAAATTGAACTCAACAAACATCAAATTAGCCCAAATCACCCCAAACATTTAGAAAAATAAAAAATCAAAGTAAATTTCTATGGAGTGGTAAATCATTTACGTCGAGCTCCGAGTCTCCTTCTTTTTCGGTCTTCTTCTAGTTTTACTAGCAAGTTATGTTAGTAATGTACAATTTTGGATTGTTGATGGTTATGTAGAATTTTTAAAATTAGCATGCTATCGAAATTTTCGAAATACTAATTTTGAACGGGTTACTTTGATAAGCCGTAATATTTGCTATGATTGGCGGCCATACACAAAAAGCGAGTTTGAAAAGTCCATCATTTCTCATTTCTATCTTTTCTCGTAAAGTCGAAATATCTGTGCACTTTGACCTATAGTGGAGGCACAATAGAAGTGTTCTAGTTATTTTTTGCAGATGCATTAACACGAAAATGAAGTGCAATGTGGATATATTTTTCACTGTTTTGAACTTGATTATGGATTTTAGAAGAAACCACAAAGGTATGTTTTTAGGGTCCATTTAAAACAGAGGAAGCTTTTCTTTTCGTCTCCCCGTTTTACAATCATTTGCCATTTCTTTTACCCAATTTTTTTCTTCTTTCTGATGGAAATTCTTTGATTAATATACAAAGGAACCTTTTTGTTAGGCTTGGATCCCATATTAACTATTTTGTAAAATAATCAGGTATGAGTTTTAGCTTTTACATTTGTTATTTTCTTCACTGCATATCTCAGAAATTTTGCAAAAGTGTCCATTCTCCAAGCTTTTGCAATAGATACAATGAAATTGCAAGTGGAGGGTAAAGGTTTGGGGAAATTCTTGTTTCTTAAGTTTGGAAATTATTGGAATTAATATTTGGTCCATCTCATAGGATTTTGTAGAGTGATTTTGTTGGATGAAAATAATTTACCGTCATAAGGATCGTTCATGTTGGATCATCAAGAATTTGAGAACAGAAGCGGAAGCGTACTTGAATCAGACATGGTAATCGTAATGAACAAGTCCTACGGTTTTATTCTTCCAGATCAACACGGTGCTCCTTTGTTTCTCTCTGAAGATGGGAATCAAAATAGAATGAACAGAATTTGTGATCTGGGGACCATAACCGTATATTTATACTAACGGCCTATTGACATAATTCAGCCCATCATGGAATAAGGAACATGCCTGGTCTCTACACATATAAGCTCATACTTTAATTGGTTGCTTCAAAACCCAAAATACCGAAACCTTATTAGATCACTTTAAACGAAATTAACCAATATTGATAGCCTTTTAATTTAATACACAATATTTCACATATAAGTCCACATGTTCGATTAAAATCCTTACAATCTCCCACTTGGGTTATATGTGTTACCTTATATTTGTACATTAAACACAACGTTATGAGTACTCAAAAATTTGCTATCATTATCGAATGCATCCCCAAACAATCTGGTCCATCAATCATATCAACATAGGATCAAAGCGACTTTTGCAACTTATATCGTAACTAAACTCATCAATGGTCACGTATATTGACATAACTGAATGACATGGATCAAGCATGGATGTGTAGCATGAAAATTTCATGTGATGTGATCTTAACATGCCTATTTCCAACTGGTCCACCTTAATACCTTAATGAGATCATTTTCAAATGAGTTCAGAGATAATAAACCAAAAACTTTATAACCGAAAATTACTTTAACCATAAACCATATCCAAAATGACAGTGCATGTGTCTAATATGAAAATCACAAAAATACAAACTCCCACGAAAACTAGATATCTTCAAGAGATATTACACCCATATGAGCACTGTACTCATGAAAGATCTTGGGTATCAATCCCTTAGTAAGCGGATCCGCAACCATGGAGTGTCCCGATATGCTCTATTGACACCTGTTCACTCTGAACTCTTTCTTTAATAGCTAGGAACTTGATATCTATATGTTTTGACTTCGTCGAGCTTTTGTTATTATTAGAATACAACACTGCTGATTTATTGTCACAAAATAACTGAGCGATCTTTCTATATTCTCCACAATGCGCAGCCCAGTGACAAAATTTCGCAGCCATATTCCATGATTTGATGCCTAATAACATGCTACAAAATCCGTTGCCATGGTGGAAGTAACTATGAGTTGCTTAGCACTCTTCCAGGATATAGCACCTCTTTCAAGCAGGAAGATATAGCTTAAAGTGGATCTCCTATTATCTTGGCATCCCGCGAAATAGGAATCAGAATAACCGATGATCTCCAACTGATCCGATCTCCTGTATGTGAGCATATAGTTCTTTGTTCTCAGTAAATACTGTATGACCCGTTTGGCTATTTTCTAATGATCCATTCCCACGTTACTTAAATATCTCCCTAACATCCCAATAATGTACGTTATATCCGGACGCGTACAAACCTGAGCATACATCAGACTCCCTATAGCTGAAAAATAAAGAATATTCTGCATTTCTTTAATTTTCAAGTCATTTTTAGGGCATTGACTTAAACTGAACTTGTCTCCTTTAGCCACAGGGGTGTCACCTGGTTTACAATCTTGCATGCCATATCTTTTAAGAACATTTTTGATATAACTCTTTTGAGATAATTCAAGAATACCTTGAGAACGATCCCGGTATATCTGGATTCCCAACACAAAATAAGCGTCAGCAAGATCTTTTATCTCAAAATTCCTTTCTAGAAATCTCTTGGTTTCATACAATAAGCATATATCGTTGCTGGCAAGTAATATGTCATCGACATATAAAACCAGAAAAATATATTTACTCCAACTGAACTTATGGTATATACAATCATCTGCCAAATTTATCTCAAAATCATACCAGATGATCACTTGATGAAACTTGTAATACCATTGACGAGAGGCATGTCTGAGTCCATAGATGGATTTCTTTAGTTTACAAACCATTTACTTTGCATCATCCGACACAAACTTTTCTAGTTGTACCATATAGATTGTTTCATCAATATTATCATTGAGAAACACCGTCTTAACATCCATCTGATGTAACTCAAGATCGAAATGCGCTACCAATGCCATTATAATTCTAAAAAAGTATTTCGAAGAAATTGGAGAGAAAGTCTCTTTATAATCGATGCCTTCTTTCTGTGTAAAGCCCTTTGCAACAAGACGGGCCTTATACCTCTCCGCATCACCTTTCGAATCCCTCTTAGTCTTAAATATCCATTTTCAACCAATGAGTTTCGCACCTTCAAGCAATGGAACAAGGTCCCACACGTCGTTATCTTTCATGGAATTTATCTCTTCATTCATGGCATTGAGCTACTTTTGAGAGTTAGAACTTTTCATAGCTTGGCGGAAGTTAATCGAATCATCTTCCACCACTCCAATGTCAACTTTATGTTCTTGGAGAAATACAATGTAATCATCCGAAACCGCACTTCCACTCTCTCTAGTGGATCTTCTTAATGACATTGGTTCTTGAGGCTGTAGAGTTTGTTCTTCTAGAACAAGTTATTAACTTTCAGATGGAGATACAATGACATTGTCTCGATCCGAAGTTGCTTCTTGAACAATGTCAGGGATAGAAACCTGATCCTGATCATTGTCAATGGCAATTAGAGGAATTTCAACATATTCCTCCTCAAAGACTAAGTCTGCAACCCTTTCTTCCCCTGCAAACTCAACATCCTCAAAGAATCGTGCATTTCTTATCTCGAAAATTGCCTTAGTTGTGGGATCATAAAACTTGTAATCCCTGGATCTTTCAGAATATCCAATAAAATAACAACTGATGGTTCTTGCGTCCAGTTTCTTTTCATTTGGCCTAAAGGCCTTACCTCAACGGTACATCCCCAAATGTGTAAGTGCTTCAAACTAGGCATTTTACCCATCCAAAGCTCATAAGGAATTTTATCAGTAGCCTTAGTTGGAACTCTATTGAGTATATATGCTGCGGTCTTTAATGCTTTACCCCATAGTGATTCTGGCAAGGTAGAATGAGTAATCATACTCCTCACTATATCCTTAAGCATTCTATTTCATCTTTCAGCAATACCATTCATAGTGGGCGAACCCAACATAGTGTACTATGCTACGATATCGCATTCCTCTAAGAATTTAGCAAATGGTCCTGGACGTTGTTCACCTGAACCGTCATATTTGCCATAGTATTCACCACCACGGTCAGATTTGACGCTTTTAACCCTTTTGTCGAGTTGGTTTTCAACTTCAGCTTTATAGTTTTCTGAACACATCCACTGACTGTGATTTTTTATAAATGAGATATATATAGCCATATCTTGAAAAGTCGTCTATGAATATTATAAAATATTGTTGACAATTCCAAGAAGCCGTAGAAAATGGTTCACAAATGTCCGTATGTATAAGTTCTAAGACGTCCGAAGTCCTGTTGCCTTGAAATCTCCATTTATTGGTTTGTTTTCTCTTTATACAGTTAACAAACATATCATAATCTGTAAAGTCAAGGGGATCGAGAATTTCGTTAGACACAAGTCTTTCAATTCTCCTCTTGGAGATGTAACCTAATAGCTTATGCCATAACAAAGCTGAATTCTCGTAGGTTAATTTCGTTTTGCACCTCGAGTACTTACATGCAAGCATTCATTTAAAGAAGCAATCGTATAAATTAAATAAAGATTATCGTAACCTGATAAAGAACCGGAACCAACCAATTTTGAATCATTAAACAAACTAAATTTTCCATTTCCAAATGAACAAGAATAACTGGATTTGTCCGAAGCAGAAAAAAAAATCAAATTTCATTGAAAAGACGGTACAATAAATGTTTCATTAAGATTCAAATAAAATTTCGTCTTTAACAATAATCTAAATTTTCCTATTACTTCTACTTCCACCGTCTTGTCGTCGCCAACATAGATGTATCTTTCACCATCACTTGGTTTTCGACAACACAGACAACCCTACATAGACATACTGATGTGAGTTGTTGCACCAGAATCAATCCGCCATGTGTATCTATGTACCGAAGTTAAATTAACCTCAAAACAAACCAAATGAAGAAGAATACATTTCTTTGCATGCCATGCGTGATAGTTGGTACAATTCTTCTTCTTATGACCGGCAGCTCCATAGAAGAAATAATCACCCTCAGTTTGTTCCTTATATTGTTTCTTTTGTGATACTTTACCCGCAGCTTCCTTATCAGTTTTCCTTTTCTTGTTCATTTTGTCCTTAGAGGTGGTGGCTAAATGAGCACTTTCTATCTTGTCATGCTTCAATCTTTCCTCTTCTTGGACACAATGTGAGATGAGCTCATTAAGGGACCAGGAGTCCTTTTGACAATTGTAGCTCACCTTGAATTGACTGAATTATGCCGGAAGGGATATCAGAACTAAGTGCACTAACAAACCTTCAGATAAATCCAACTTGAGTGCCTTTAATTTTGAAGCAATGTTAGACATTTCCATAATGTGCTCCCGTATATTTCCTTTCCCTTTGTACCTCATTGAGATAAGGTTTGCCAAAAGTATACTAGTTTCAACATTTTCATTCTTGGCAAATCTCTTCTCAAGATCCTCAAGGAAACCCTTAGCCTAGTCACCTTATCGGACATAATGCCCCGAAATGCTTCTAGAATAGTACGCTTTATGACCATAAAGCTTATGCGGTTAGATCATTCCCACTTTTCCATTACCCTCTTGTCATCAGAGGTACTCTTATCAGTAAGTGCAGTAAGTTGATCGACCCGTAAAGCAAGATCCAGATCCATGACTTCGAGAACAGTCATTACGTTCTCTCGCCATGCCTTAAAGTTGGTGCCATTAAGCATTGTAATAGAATTGATGTTAGCAAAGATATTAGCAGCAGAACCTGAATTGAATTAGAGAATGATTAATTTGAAGTGCTCACAATCCTTAATATGCAACTAATAATTTCAAATAATGGTAGGGCCCATCACAAGATACATAACACAACATCAATATTTAGTCTTTGGACAGAAATATTGACTTGTAAGTAGTACTCTTGTTGTAGTGATCAAACATTGACAATAAATAAACGCGTCAATCAATAAACATTTCTTTGGACCGATTTATTGATCACACATTAAACTAAATAATTATCACATGTTTATCACCACACGTGTATATGCAATCCGGCCAAATATTGACCTTCCTTTCGGCCAATCAAATATTCACATGAATAACACACACAAACACCTTTTAATATTTTAAATTAATTAATTTTCACAAGAGAGGTTGCTTTGGCAACATGTTGCTTTAATTAACTCACTTTCGAATATTATATCTTTCAAATGAGTCCTTTGTACCAAAATTCGAAAAAGAAAATCACCGAATTTGCATATTTGAGTAATTTGGAAACATTAGGGATCTTAGGGTTAATAATTTAGAACTTAGGGAATTAAAAATTAACTATCCAGAACTTTCGGGGTCAATAATTAATTACTGGAAACTTTAGGAGTCAAAAATTCATTATGCAAAACTTTAGGGATCCAATAATTAATTATTTAAAACAATAGGGGCCAATTTAAATCAATTATTAACTTTCAGGTGCTTAATTACAAAATTCAGAACTTTAATAGCCCAAATGAATAAATTTTCAACTTTAGGGACTGAATTATTAAACCCGAAACTTTAAAAGGCCCAATTGAGTGAATAAAAACCTTTGGGGGGGGGCTGAATTTTCAAATTTAACAAAAATAAATCCAGATTGCTAAATTCGAAAATAACGAAATTATCACAATAATGAAATTAAAATTTCGATTCTCAATTATTCAACATGAAGAGACTCTGATACCACTTGTTGGATGAAAATAATTTACCGTCATCAAGAACGTTCATGTTGGATCATCAAGAACTTGAGAACAGAAGCGGAAGCATACCTGAATTAGACATGGTAATCGCAATGAACAAGTCATGGGATTTTAGTCTTCCAAATCAACATGTTGTTCATTTGTTTCTCTCTGAAATGAGAATCAGAATAGACTGAACAAAACTTGTGATCCTGGAACTATAACCGTATATTTATACTAACGGCCCATTGACCTAATTCAGCCCATCATGGAATTAGGAATATATATGGTCTCTACACGTATAAGCACATACTTTAATTGGATGCTTCAAAACCCAAAATACCAAAACCTTATTAGATCACTTTAAACGGGCTTAACCAAAATTGATAGCCTTTTAATTTAATATACAATATTTCACATATAAGCCCACATGTTCGATTAAAATTCTTACAGATTTATGATGTATGTGGTGGAGAGTAGACAAGGATGATCAGGTACATGGCTTGCGATCTCCATGATCCTAGAAAGGCTTTGTCGTCTTCCTCAGCATACTTACATTGATTATACATTGACAAATCTATTAGCTAATGTTGTCATTGCTTTTACATTTGGTGAGTTGGATTTATAAAATTGATTAGTTCGAATTAGATTCAAGCTTTTATCTGATTTGGCTGTTGATTGCACGGCTTACATTGAGCTTTTGACGTGTGCTCATCTCTTTAACATACAATTTGGCCCTGCCATCGACTTTAAGCGTGTTTGAGGATATCATGAATGCTTCAAAGGGCAAGAAAATAGTGTTGTTTCTTATTTATAATGGTATATTATCCCCATTGTTGAGGATCCTAACCATGCTTTCATGACTAATGAGGTTAATCAATTTCTCTATTAAGCAAATTAATCAGCGACTGCACCTCACACACTATATAGGGGAAGGGAACATGGAGCTTTGGTAAGAGGAGAAACAAGTCACTTTTTAGCCTTTGTTTGGCCCTCATTAAAATTATAATTTATTTTTCTATATCTTCTTGTCAACTACACATTCTTCAATAAATCGATTAAGCAGTGCAAATCAATGGTGATTTATAATCCTATACATGACTATTTATGATGGTTCATACATTTCACATGCACACAACAAGGTGGTTTTGAATTATTGACACGAATTTAAATTTGTCATTTTTTTATTATTATTTTGTGCCATTTTCGAAATTCTGTCACTTCAAAGTTCCAACTTATAGGTTGTTATGTTCCAAAGATTAAGTTCTATTACTGTTTTGAATTTTTGTCACTTTTTTTAGTTTCTCATTTTTTTAAAAAATTCTTTCAATTTTTTAGTATTTGTCACTTTTTTTATTTTATGTGACTTTTTAAAAATTTGTGTCACTTTTTAAATGGTTTTCATTTTTTTCGAATTTTTTTAACTTTTTTGCATTTTAGCAACTTTTTTGTAACTTTTTTTTTCTTAAATTTTATGTCACTCTTTTGAATGTGTAACTTTTTTTGAACGTATGTACATTTTTTAAAAATTTATGTAATTTTTTTTTGAGTATTTGTCACTTTTTTTTTCTAATACTTTTTTTTTTAATTTGTGTAACTTTTTTTTAATGTATGTCACTTTTTTTTTCTATCACATTTTTTTTTTAGGATTTGTCACTTTTATTTTTTAATTTTTTTTGTTGAATTTCTAACACTTTTTTTAGTGTCACTTTCTTTTTTTCTCTTTGTAGGATTGCGATTTAATAATCCTCAACAATATTGGTTTAAAATATAAGTCGTGTTATATTCTTCGCACGAGATAATAACGGATTTAAATGAAAATTTCAAACATGTTATTGAACTGATTCCGATGTGTGTTTTTTTTTTTTTTTTTTTGACTTAAAGATGTTTGGCGGTAAATAGAGAAAGAGGAGAGACGGTATTTGTGTCACTTTTGTTTTTCAATTTCTCTTTGTTTTTCTATTTTTAGTCACTTTTTTTAGTGTACGTCACTTTCTTTGATTTTTTTGTCATTTGTTTCTAGTGCTTGTAACTTTTTTCTATTTTCTCTCATTTTAATTTTTTTTTTTTTTGAATTTGTGTTACATTTTGAGTGTGTGTTGCTTTTTTTTTCCATCACTTTTTCAAACGTTTGTCACTTTTTTGAATTTGTGTCACTTTTTAGTATATGTTATTATTATTATTTTAATTTCGTCAGTTTCTTCGAATGTCTATCACTTTTTTTTTTTTAGAATTTCGATCACTTTTTGAGCGTTTTTCACTTTTTTAATTTCTATAACTTGTTTTGATTTTTTGTCGCATTGTTAATTTTAGAACACTTTTTTTTTTCTAATTCTATCACTTTTTTTAGTGTTTTTCACTTTTTTTTTAATTATAAAGATACATAAATCATTTTATGACAACTATCGGTATTGAATGACTACGAATAACATTACTCTCATTTTATTAATAGTTTTAAAATGTTTAACTAAAATTTAAAATACAACGTTGGTTATTATTTTGTTTTAGAAAATTTTACATGATTTCCGAATTTTGTTTGTTTTAAATTAATTATTGAATTTTTATTTTATTTTTAAATCATCACTTCTACTATATTAGACTATTAGTTGATTTGACTAATATAAAAAAGTATTAATTTTAGTGACTAATAAGAGAAAAGGATGGAGTTGAGTTAGTGGCTGACAGGAGATAAGATCGTGTGTCATGATTGTAAAATGGAGGGTAGAGTTATTAGTAAAGAAAAGTGAAAGGACAAAAAATGATCGCATTTTTCACTTCAAATTAGTCACTAAAATTAATACAAGATCGATGGCTGCTCCAATTAACCTCTGCACACCTAGCCGATCAAAACCCAATCTACCGTCAGCTACTTCAATCGACATTATCCCACCACCCTTGTCGGCCAAAACACCAAAAGCATAAACATGGACCAATGCTTCGCGCAGTGCCATCGCAATTGTTGCAGTGCCATGCTCGGCGTTTGTGGTCTCTGTAGTCAGTTGGGAGCTCGATTTGGAATTTTGTTTTAGTTTAGGAGGTAATTAATACGGGGTTTATGTGATGTTTAATTAATTTAGGGTATTAATCCAATTAGGTTACTTTTTAGAGCATAGGACCTAATTTCCCCAAAGAAAAATGGAATCCAATTGTTTGCTTGGGGAATTTACCCTATTCTGTCCCTGCCTTGAAACTGAAAATTGTCAACTCATCACTTTTTTTTTAGTATTTGTCACTTTTTATTAAATTTTTATCACTTTTTTTAATGTTTGTTTAATATTTGTTACTTTTTTTGTCAATTCTTTGAAATTTATATTATTTTTTTGAGTGACAAATATCATTTTTTTAATAAAAGTGACAATGTATGTCATTTTTTAATTTAAAAAGTGACACTTAACTAAAGTGACAGTGTGTCACTTTTTCAGTGTCACTTTTTTTTATTGTGTCACTTTTAAAAAGTGACAATTAATTTTACACAGTATTTTTTATTTCAAAAATATGTTTCATATGATTTTTCAAAAGACACTTAATTTTAAGGATATTTTTGCAAGTTTCCCAAAAGAAATTGTAGAATTTTGGCCCAAATATTAACATTAGCCCAACTCTAATTTTGATGATTTTGTTTACCGCATGTGCAAAAGTGTATACATGTTGTTATTCTCGGAAGAAATGGATTGTTTTCGTATTTTTGATTTTTTTTAATTGGGATTAAGTTAGTACAGTCGTAATTGTAACGATGCTTTCTGAATTTGAGATAGACGGGTAATCGAGAAGTGCGCCATTTATGTGTGATATGTTTATATGGATCACTCTATGAATCTTAAACGAAGTTTTGGGTCAATGAAATTTCTTGATGTTATTTTTCTCCAATTATTTCGAAATTAGCTTAATTACGCCCATAAAATGATATTATTTTGAGTCTTTTCGATTGAGAAAATGAAAGTTTAAATGAAAAAATGTTTTTAAAAAGATGAGAAAAAAGCTATTCTTCTGGGGTTTTAGTGGTTGGTGTGAGGAAGAACCTATGTCCAGGATGAAAATGTGTTTTTGGTTTGGTATTTGATAGGTTTTGTGCAATGTGATTATAAGTAATGAACATTTTCTCAGCAATGTGTATGTCACATCTCTTAGCATATTGGTCCATAACTGCCATATACGAACTAAACATTGGTCTGCCCCTTTTCTTCTCAGCAGCCTTTTGCAGTATGGAGTCGGCTTTTTCCACTTCTTCAGCATCAATGTACAGCTTTACAAGTGCATCCCAAGTCAGTGGTCCAATGACACAACCACTTTCAGCTATTCCCTTTATGAGGACCTTTCATTTGGCCAACATTTTATGTTGTGCATTAACTTATAGTAGAATTAGGGATCTTTTCATCATATTGTATCATGTTTTGCTTTAACTACCAATGTTGAAGTCATTAGCTTTCTCAGTAGAGTCCTCGAGGTTTTGAGGACTAGATTACTCTCTGTTCTTCTTTTCAGCTGAAGTAGATACTACTACGTTTGTCGTATGATTCCTGCAAAAAAAAAAAGTGAAAATAGCAGTTTTATGTTTGAAAACATTATCGTTTACAAAAAAGAAAAAGAATAGAATTGCTCTCAAAACCCTTTTATTTGTTTCTTCTAACGAATATGTCTTAGTCTCAATGGAAGTGCTGTCTGAATATTTGCAATGTATTGATTTTCTAGATCCTGTTGAAGTTCCAGTATATGCATTTTCATATTTGGATGGTCCCTTGTGTTAATATTTTTTGTTACTTTTTTTTAGTTTTTTTTTCACTTTTATGAATTTTTTGTTACTTCCAATTTTTTCCAATTTATAGGGTATTATAAGATCGAGGACATACGCCACAACATGGTTGTAAAGGGTTTTCACTTTTTTTTTTTTTGAATCTGTAACTTTTTTAATTTGTCACTTTTTTTAAAAAAAAAAAATTTATGTTACTTTTTAAAATTTGTCACATTTTTTAAATGTTTGTCATTTTTTTATCGATCACATGCTTGATTATTGGTGATGTACAAATGGATGGTGCTATTTTGGTATGTCACTTTTTTTGAGTTTGCATCACTTTTTTTGAGTTTGTATAACTTTTAAGTGTTTGTCAATTTATTTTGAGTTTGTCACTTTTTTTACTTTTTATACAGTATTTTTTACTTCTTAAAAGCTCTTCATATGATTTTTCAAAACATCTCTAATTTTAAGGGTATTTTTGTAAGTACCCCTTTTTTAATAGTGGAGGCTAAGTTGTTATGTGGGCTACTATTAATCTATTATGTGGGCTTTTTTACAATGTCGAAGCTATGCCATTTGAAAATTATTATGTGAGCTTTTTCAACATTGTCATGACTCATGTGGCTCCAAACGAATTTTAGATTTATCAAGTCACTGTTGATGGGGATTAAAATCAGATTTTTAGTAGATTCAGATAAAAATAATAAAATATGTAATTGAAAAGTTGTGAGTCCTATAAAATATGTGATTAAAATTTCATTATAATTTTAATTAAATTAAAATCTAAATTTAATCCGTATCAAACAAGGACTAACAGATATGAAAACTCAATAGATTGCCACGAAAGAGAATGGGTATGTAAGGCAAAGGCTCCGCCGTTGAAGCTTTTGAATTGCTGTTGAAAGTAAACAAAAATCCAAACTATTGATAGTGAAATGGTATCTTCAATTGGATAAAAGATAAACATAACACATTCTGCTGTAATGCTTGCTAGCTTGCAGCAACTATGTATGGAATATAATATGATAATATATTCATGTCTACAATTTTCAATTATTGCTCTATAATATCAAACTCAAGTAGGTCAATTCAGTTCACATATTATTTTTTGATAATTACTTCAAAGTTGGTTCTCAATGATTTTCATGACATTATTGAGCTTTTTGTTTCCAATGACTTCATCTGATAATTTGATTAGCCATATACTAAAACATTTTGAAGGGTTGGTGCATGAACATGGATGTTAAAATTGTTCATTAGGGTAAACGAAAATGATTAACATTTTTAGTGAATCAATATGTTATGTCATCGATATTTTTTACCCACACGAAATTCAAATAATCAGTGTTTCTTTAGTTAATTAATATGTTATGTCGTCAAGATTTTTACACAAATATAAACATAATTTATTTTTACTGAAACAATATGTTATGTTTTCACTATTTAATATAATTTAACTTCGTATAAATCTGGTTCTAGTGTTAAGAGTTAGTTAGGCAAATTTTTTACACACACATATAGTTAGATAGATAAATAGATAGAGAATTTGTTACGTCATTAATTCAATTATTGTTGTTTAAGAATCGAATATACTTAGCCCCTATTTAGGACCGATTAAAATTTAGATTTTGATTTAAGTTAAAGTCAACAAATAATTTGAACAATATATTTTATGGATAATTGCATTAGTGATACCAAATATTTCATTTAGTAGCAAACTTTTCTCAAACATCTAATTTGTGTCACATATGGTATCAAACCTTTCATTTTTGCCATAAACGGTACCAAACCTTTCAAAATGTCCGTACCTAAAATCCAAATGGATGGTTTCTATTTGTTTGACCGTTAGTTGACCAAATAATTGACTTTGACAATAATGTTCACTGATTTTAAAAAGTTAAAATGGTAATTTTACATTTTTAATAATAAAATAACCAAAATCTAATAATTAAAATTAAAAACTCATTCCACCTTTTTCTTCTCCACNGAAATTTTAAGTTTCTAATTCCATGGTCAATCAAGATGAAGTTTTGGGCTAAATGCATAGGCAGAGTGCCTTAGAGCCACTGTCATTACAGCATAGGCACTTGTGGCGGTCGTTGCAGTCTGTGTGTGGGTTGATTGCGATTGTCGACAAATTGAATTTGGGTGAATTTTGGTTGGGGTAAGTGTGGGGGGTGGGAAGAAGATAAACTATTTCGAATGAAATTTTAAGTTTCTAATTCCATGGTCAATCAAGATGAAGTTTTGGGCTAAATGCATAGGCAGAGTGCCTTAGAGCCACTGTCATTACAGCATAGGCACTTGTGGCGGTCGTTGCAGTCTGTGTGTGGGTTGATTGCGATTGTCGACAAATTGAATTTGGGTGAATTTTGGTTGGGGTAAGTGTGGGGGGTGGGAAGAAGATAAACTATTTCGAATGAAATTTTAAGTTTCTAATTCCATGGTCAATCAAGATGAAGTTTTGGGCTAAATGCATAGGCAGAGTGCCTTAGAGCCACTGTCATTACAGCATAGGCACTTGTGGCGGTCGTTGCAGTCTGTGTGTGGGTTGATTGCGATTGTCGACAAATTGAATTTGGGTGAATTTTGGTTGGGGTAAGTGTGGGGGGTGGGAAGAAGATAAACTATTTCGAATGAAATTTTAAGTTTCTAATTCCATGGTCAATCAAGATGAAGTTTTGGGCTAAATGCATAGGCAGAGTGCCTTAGAGCCACTGTCATTACAGCATAGGCACTTGTGGCGGTCGTTGCAGTCTGTGTGTGGGTTGATTGCGATTGTCGACAAATTGAATTTGGGTGAATTTTGGTTGGGGTAAGTGTGGGGGGTGGGAAGAAGATAAACTATTTCGAATGAAATTTTAAGTTTCTAATTCCATGGTCAATCAAGATGAAGTTTTGGGCTAAATGCATAGGCAGAGTGCCTTAGAGCCACTGTCATTACAGCATAGCGCACATTCGGTTCTAGGGACTCCATTCCCATGCTTCTTGAAGCGTTCTAGAAGTTTCAAACCCAGATTTGCAGATTAGGGTTGGGGGTGGGTGGAGAAGAAAAATGTGAAATGAGTTTTTAATTTTAATTATTTGATTTTAGTTATTTTATTATTAAAAATGTAAAATTACCATTTTAACATTTAAAAATCAGTCAACATTATTGTCAAGGTTAATTATTTGGTCAACTAACGGTCAAACTAACAGAAACCATCCATTTAGGTTTCAGCTGCGGACATTTTGAAATGTTTGGTATCGTTGGTGGCAAACTTAAAAGGTTTGGTACCGTGAGTGGTACAAATTAAAGGTTTGAGCAAAGTCTGCTACTAAATGAAATGTTTGGTACCGCTGCTACAATTATCCCTATATTTTATAGGTTTCATAACTTTTCAACCACACATTTCATCAAATTCTATCAAAATTTACCAAAAATCTGATTTTAATCCATACTAAACGAGGACTTAGTCATTTCACTTCATATAAACTATTTAAAATTATTTTCACGATGTTATTGAACTTCTCATGATTTTCACTTAGTCAATTCGATTCTTGTATGCACACACATTTAATCATTTTCCAATTTGGCACAACCCAATTTGGTTCTAGTGTTAGAGTTCACTACGCAAAGTTTCACACACAAATATATAGAAATGAATTGGTTGAACGAACTTACTCATTTCAGTTCATATATACTGTTTTCAATAATTACTTCAAGGTTCGTCAATGATTTTTATGACATTATTGAGCTTTTAATGATTCTCAATTAGTCAATTGATGTATATAAACTTTCCAATTTAATTATTGTTCCATAGGAATCGAACTCAATTAGTGAATCCACGAGTACAGGGTTAATGGTTTAATTCACTAAAATTATAAACCTTAGTCTAAAATATATTAGATCTCGGTAACATTTATATGAATTGTGCTTATATTACAAGTTTTCCACCCATACATCACCTCGTTAAAAGAAAATTTTCAACTACTGTCACCAACTAGTAACATCTTTGCACTTGGGTCTCAAAACCTTTTTGCCTTTTGCTTCCTCAACCTCCAAAATTTGTAGCAAAATGGTCCTTCAGAAGGATTCGTAAAAGAGATGCGCCAGTTTTCAGTGAAAAAAAATATTTTATCCATAGTCAAATATGTTAATAAAATAACTGAAAATTAAAAACATAATAGAAGTCCCAATAAATTGAAACCAAAAAAGAAAAAAGAAAAAATGCAAGTCCTCCCATGTCCAGCCCCTCTGCATGCAACGCCACTCCCCATCCCGTCTAGACCATATGTACAAAATTGATACCTTCTTCTGAAGTAAAAACATTAAAGAGGACCATTTCGCTAAAAAATAAAAATTGAAAACATATCAAACGACTCGAGTTCAAAAGAACTTATAATAAAATTTCCCTTAGAAGAGTTGGAGATGCGAATCGATGAGCGAAACTTCATTGAAGCTTCCATGTCTAACAGGTACATTGAAGAGAGGACCATTTCGCTAAAAAATAAAAAATGAAAACATATCAAATGACTCAAGTTCAAAAGAACTTATAATAAAATTTCCCTTAGAAGAGTTGGAGATGCGAATCGATGAGGGAAACTTCATTGAAGCTTCCATGTCTAACAGGTACATTGAAAAGGATGATCTTCATTAATTAGAATATTTTGGCAGTGTTAAATAGTACCTCTGAGTTGACTAACCAAGCAGTAGGTCCCAGTCAAGAGCTAAACAAGCAACGTAAATTTTTATGAGTCTTCTCTTTGGGTGAGAATGAAAACAAAAGGTATTCTATATAAAAATTGTTCGATGCTTTTATTAATGTTCCCAGCTTCTTAAATAAGCAAAAGCCTAACAAACAATGTCAAAAATAAAGCTTCCTATCTTGACTAAGCAATTAACAGAAAATAGATAAAGTGCAACAAAATCGAAGTGAAATGCTAATTATTCTCCAACAGTTCCAACAGCTAGTAGGCTTAGTCACACTCCAAATACCTGGGATTTGGTCTTGGGTTCCTCTTCGAGCGTCTCGATTTATCATTACTTTCCATAGCAAGTGGAACCTTGTCCTCAAGGTCTACGGATGGAAATTTTTCCGGCAACAACTTAGTAATTTACCATGTAGCTTCCTCCTTTGGTAAATGTTTCCACTGAACCAAATTTTTCTTCACAAAACTGTCACCTTGTTTGATCCAGCGGGTATCAAGAATTAGATGAGGTGTTAAGATAACAACCCAGCATTTGTAACTGGTGGTAGCTCCTTAGGAGGTGCAGTAAGGTCTCCGACGAATTTTTTAAGCAAAGATACTTGGAAGACGGTGGATGCGAGCTCCCTCTGGTAGTTGTAGCTTCTAGGCGACGTTTCCAATATTTTGTAGAATTGGATATGGTCCATAGAATCGTCTGACCAACTTTTGATGAGTGCGTTTGAATGCTGTTTGTTATCGATAGGGATGTAGTTTAACGAACACAATATTGCCTATTTCAAATGAAACATCTCGTCGGTGTTGATCTTGTTTGTTTCATAAGATTAACAAACATCTCCAAGTTAGTCTTCAGTTTTTG
The DNA here is from genome assembly GCA_903798255.1 of Fraxinus quadrangulata. NCBI lineage: Eukaryota > Viridiplantae > Streptophyta > Magnoliopsida > Lamiales > Oleaceae > Fraxinus > Fraxinus quadrangulata. The sequence continues at coordinate 19,548 of CAIGRB010036500.1, read as the reverse complement.
AAGAAGCTCGTCTCTAGCTAGAAGACTTTGATCAACCTCATGCACTGGTGAAAATGTGTGTTGGTAGACAAGAATTGGAGGCGGGAGACGCCTATAAAGTGCCTGGAAGGGAGTCATTCATGTAGATGCATGGTACGTCGTGTTGTACCAAAACTCTACCGAAGGCAGGTAGGTGTTCCACCTACGCGGCCATTGGTAAATGAAACATCGTAGGTATTGCTCCAAACAACAATTGACTATTTCTGATTGACTGTTGGTATGCGGATAATAGGCAAGCTGATTTGTAGCTTGGTGCCTGACATTTTGAAGAACTCTTGCCAGAATTTGCTGATAAAGATCGAATCACGGTCACTGATGATGGATTTGGGCAGACCATGGAGTTTGATGATCCCTTCCACGAACTTCTCAACCACTGTTTTAGCAGTAAAAGCGTGGGTAAATGGAAGAAAATGTGTAGACTTAACTTATCGACTACTGCTAGAATAGTGTCCTTGTCATGGGAGGTTGGCAGCCCCTCGATGAAATCCAAGGTGATGTTATCGCATATTTGACATGGAATGGGCAAAGGTTGTAAAAGCCCGGCTAGAGCTGCGGTTTCGAATTTAATTCGTTGACACACTTCACATCACTTGACATATTCTTGGATTGATTTATACATAGTGGGCCTACAGAACTATTGGGCCAATTTTTTGAAAGTTCGTAGAATTTCAGAGTGTACTCCTATCTTTGTATCATGCACTTAGGGGTGGGCAAAACCTGATTAGACCCGCCAAAATTGCCCAAACTGAACCAACCCGACCGGTTTTGGTCGGATTTTTTGGTTGTTTTTACACGAGTTGGGTGGGTTGGGTGTGTAGGCGGTTTGAGTTGGGTTGGGTCGGGTTATGTGTTAACTCATGAAAATCGAATAAACCTGCCTAACCCAATCCAACTATATTTATGAGCTTTACAAGTGTTATGATTTTGAAACTCTTAAAATAATATTATAAGACTTGAATATAATGTATTTTACAAAAAATTTAGTATAAGCAAATACACATTCAAAACAAAAACATTTTAACTGCCAAAAACATTTATTGGCTTCATATAAGTTAATATCAATCTTTACATGTAACATTTTCGGACATGGAGTGTCAAAATAATTCAGATATTTTTGGTTATTGCAATTATAGAGACCTATTTATATAAGTAATGAGTCAATTATATATTTATCCAGCTCGACCCGCCTACTAAACTTTGTTGACAAGTTGTTCAAAATCGACCAACCCAACTCGATCGATACTTGATTGGATTGGGTTGTGTTGGGTTTCAACATTTACATGTTTTGGGTTAGGTTAAATTATGATCAAATCAATCATGTCGGATTGGGTTTGGGTTGAGGCAAAAACTGACCCAACCCAACCTATGTCCAACCATACATGCACTTCGTGTAATAGCTTCGTTCGTAGAGTTGGGTTTGAACGAATCACCGCTTCGCCCTTAAATAGAAGCAACCCTTTACGCCAAGTGTCTATGTCTTCAGGTTGGTCATTTGCTAAGAATCCCATAATCTCGATATAAGTGTCATCCATTGAAGCCTGCTTGATCTCCTCCCGATAACCTGGCTACCCACTTTTGTTGCTCAGGAGTGGCCACTTGTTGGTCTAAGAAATATTTAAGACTGTGTTGATCTGTTTGGATGAGAAATTTTCTTCCTAGTAAATAAGGTTGCCACAAGCGTATTGCCTCTACGCTAGCATTTCCTTAGAGTATGGCCCGACTCATAAATGTAATAGGTTTACCTTGTTGTGATAACACTGCACCGATTCCCTCTTCGGATGCGTCTGTTTCAATAGTGAAGGATTCATTAAAGTTGGACATCATTAAGGTGGGCATGGAAGTCGTGGCTTGCTTGAGAGCGATAAGGCTACCTCTTTATGAATATTCTCTTTGGGTGAGAATGAAAACCTCAAGCTTCATATTTTGACTAATTAATTAACAAAAAATAGATAAAGAACAACAAAATGGAAGTTAAATGCTAATTATTCTCCAACACTTCCAATAGCTAGTAGACTTAGTCATGCTCCAAATAATTGGGATTTGGTCTTAGGTTTCTCTTCGAGCATCTCAATTTATCACAAAGTTTTTTTTTTTTTTTTTTACCGAACTAGTGTTTGCAAAACACACTTCTTTAACCACGTGAGAGTTAATTTTGAATGTACACATTGTGGAATCTCAGCCATTGGATGAAGATTTATTTGTGTGCTCCCATTTCATTCTGGAATCTCTAAAGAATTTAATAATCTTATTGGCCTTTGAATGCTGAGCTTTCACACTCTAACAAACCATGAATTTACTCATAATATATCCAATTCTTCTTTTCGTATTTATCCATCAAAATGTATCTCGAAGATCTCAATACATCTTCGTACCATTGGGATGAGCGACGCACATATAGAATGAGATTTCTTTAAGATTTCTTTTCATTGCTCTTCATCTTTAAGAACATAGAGCCTTTCTCTAAAATTCAATGTTTTATAGATGATACTTCAAAATCTTTCCTCTTATCTGATCTATCCTCACTTCTAATCTTTTGGAGAAACATTCATTTTAAGGTTAGATCGAACCATTCATTTCTATTTCGGCTGTTAGAACTTGGGTGTGACCCGAATTTCTTGTTGAAGTAATTGAAATGTACGTCAAGAAGAATTCAGTTAGAATACTATAGGAGTACTATGTCAAGTTAAAGTTCTATTTTGGAAGTCTATTGAGAGTTGAAAATTGTTATTGGACTTAAAAGAGAGTTCGGTATCGAGAAAACAGCTTGGAACAAAAAAAAAAAAGAAATTTTTTAGGCAAACGCTCAGCACTGCAACGTCGACCTAAACGTGTTCCGATTTTTCGCGTTTTCTCTCATTTTTCGTTTTAGATTCGATTTTTTTGTATCCTACTTCATCAATAACTTTACTAGCAGGATTTGGATATCCCCTACATATTCCGTATAAATATTAGGTTCTTCTATACAATTTTAAGGTGTGAGAATAGTGTGAGAAAAGAGATTACTAGAATTTGAGGATCAATTGTATATTTCTCTATTATTGTTCATGAGTCAATAAAATCTCATAATTCATCCGCCATATTTTCTTTCATTCTTTTATTCTTTTACTTGTAATCAAATACTTCATTATTGTATCATATAATTTCAATATCTCAATCTGGTGATTGATTTCATATTAAATGGTGTCGAGCGATACGTGATACTTGAATTCTCAACAATTGGTATCAGATATTCTGAACATAATTAACACAACAAGTGATATCAAAGAGATTTTAGTATCTTTTATTTTACAACAAGTGATATCAGAGCCTAGGTTCAGCAGTTCTGCAGAATGCGGGGTGTAATTTGTTCGAGGTTGCTTCTATGAAGTATAAAATTTCACTTTTGAATTGGAGCACTAGATTTTCTCTTTGGCAAGTTAAGATGCATACAGTACTCGCACAATAGGATATGGATGATGCGTTGTTGAAAATTGACAAGATGCCCGCGACTTTGATTGTAGAGGAGAAATTACGAAATGATTAGAAGGTAGTTTCTCACATTTATCTTCATCTATCGAATACCATATGACGTTTTGAAGGAGGGTTCAACAGCTGTTTTATGGTTGAAGTTGGAGTAATTGTACATGATTAAAAGTCTGACAAGCAAGTTGCATCTCAAACAGTGTTTATAGTCTCATCGGATGGTAGAAGAATAATTATTGGCAGATCACCTGACTGTATTTAAAGAGATCGTTCCTGATTTGAAAACTTTGGAAGTAAAGTATGAAGAAGAAGATTTGGCCTTGATCTTATTATGTTCATTGCCGCTTCATTTTCTTCATTTAAAGACATGATCTTATATAGTCATGATACTTTCACCATAGATGAGGTGTATAATACTTTGTTTTTAAAAGAGAAGATGAAACATTTGGTTTCAGAGGTCAGAGATGGAGAAGGCTTTGTTGCTCATGATGGTTTTGGAAGGGGTAGATCGAAATATAAGTTCAGTAATCAGATTTGTAACTTCTACAAGAAGAATGGGCACTTGAAGAAGGATTGCTACGAATTGTAGAATAAAGAAATGTTGGCTATAAGTCGAGATGTGAAGCAATCAGAGACTTTAGGTGAAGCAGACCTTACAGAGAATATTATAAGTGAGTTAGATCTCTTGGCTATTTCTGAGATCAAGTTTAAACCAGAGGATGATTGGATTCTGAATTCAAAGTGTGTGTTCCATTTGTGTCCTTATAAGGACTTGTTTACTACATATGAAACTGTTTTCAAAAGTGTTGTAGTTATGAAAGACAACACAACTTGTCGGGTTGTTAGAATTGATACGGTTAGATTGAATCTATTGGATAGGACAATTAGAATACTTGGCTAGGTTCGACATGTTCTAAATTTGAAGAAAAATCTCATCTCATTGTCTATCCTTGATTCAAAGGGTTATGAGTTTTTAGTGGAGGAAAAGTTTTGAAAGTTTGTAAGGGTGTTCAGGTTGTATTGGAGGGACAAAAAAGGTTTCAGTGGTACATCTTGTAGGGTCGTACAGAATCTAGATGAGTCAATCAGTACAGGTTCAGTACTGTGGTGGACATTCAGTTTAGTACAATACCTTATAATCTCATAAATGGTCGGATTTAAAGAATATAGCTCAATGGAGTTAAGAAAATATGGATAATGCCGCTTTGACACCATCACCTGTGGTGCGATTATATTCTATTGCTAGGGATAGACACAGTGGAAAAAATGTATGTAGATATTGATTTTGTTAAGCATGCTTTGAGCGTAGTAAAAATGTGTACAATCTAGCAAGTGGCCTTATTTAAAAGCATTTGGATTTTATTCTGCTTTGGGGTATCTTACAGCCTAATTTGATGAATTTTAAAATCATTATGATTTTTTAGGAAATCTGAAATTATCCTTCATAACAGTGTTGGATTCATTCGAATTGGTGGAGTATTTTATGTTTGGTTGGAAAAATCAATTTTGGTTATTGTTGAAGAGTTATTTCATTCCTTATAGAAGGGTTTTCTTTTTCAAGTGGTGAATATTTTGAAACTTTGTTCATTGCAATTGAATTCGTGTCAAGGTGAAAATTGTTAAAATGTGGGTGTAATCCAAATTTTTTGTTAAAGTAGTTGAAGAATTCTAATTGAAGTACACGTAAAAAAGATTTTAGTTTGGAAGGTTATTAGAGTCCTATGCCAAGTTGAAATTATATTTTGAAAGTTCATTAAGAATTGGAAATTAGTATTGGATTTGAAGAAGAGTTAGAGATTGAGAAAACAACTTGGAAAAAAAGAAAAGAAAATTTTTGGGCAGAACATCCAGAGCTACCTGTACCTATTTCGATTTTTCGCGTTTTTTTCTCCTTTTTCATTTTGTACCCGATTTTTTGGCATCCTACTTCATCAACAACTGTATTGGGAGAGTTTAGACGTTCCCTATATATTCCCTATAAATATTATGTTATTCTATACAATTTTAAGGTGTGAGAATAGTGTGAGAAAAGAGATTACTAGAATTTGAGGATCAATTGTATATTTCTCTATTATTGTTCATGAGTTAATAAAATCTTCTAATTCCAAAAAATTCTTATAATTCCGAAGAACTCTATTGTTCCAAAGAATTTCTTTGCTTATAGGTACCATTATCGCTATAAATTGACCTTTTGGTTCTTAGATTTTATGGGGAAAAAAATAGTATATTCAAACCAAACCTTGACTATATATCCAACACTACAATCTTTCAAGCTTTTTAGTGTTCGCCCCCTACACTAGCCATTGTAATTTACTGCTTTCAGCAATTGTAATTTCTAATTTTCAAACAATCAATGATCAAGTTTCTTTCAATTGTGTTTTAAGCTTTCTACAATTTGTAATCAAATTTTCTTNCCGAAACGACTGAGAAAAGGCGGAAGGTAGTCTAGCGGAGCATACTACTGCCTTTATGTAGATCGTTTGACCAAGACACTACTAGGTTTCTACTATCAAAGCTACTTATTCTTTAAATAAGTTGGCCAAGTTGTATGTTGATGAGATAGTGAGCTTATATGGTACTCCATTATCTATTGTATCCGATAGGGATCCTCGATTCACATCTAAATTTTGGCCTAGTTTGCAAGAAGCATTGGGTACTAAACTGTATTTCAGTACAGCTTTTCACCCTCAGGCAGATGGCCAGTCTGAGAGGACTATACAGACTCTTGAGGATATGTTAAGGGCTTATGTTTTAGAATTTAAAGGTAGTTGGGATACTCATTTGTCTTTGATGAAGTTTGCTTACAATAACAGTTACTACTCCAGTATAGGAATTGCTCCTTTTGAAGCTTTATATGGTAGAAAGTGCAGAAAGTCGATATGTTGTGATGAAGTTGGTGAAAGAAAGTTAGTAGGCCCTGAATTGGTTCAAATGGCTTCAGAAAATGTGAAACTGATTAGAGAAAATTTGAAAATAGCGCAAGACAGACAGAAAAATTATGCAGATAGGTGCAGAAAGGATCTTGAATTTGCAATTGGAGATAAAAGTATATTTGAAATTGTCATCTTGGAAAGGGATGTTAAGATTTGGCAGAGGAAAGTTGAGTCCACGATATATTGGACCTTATCATATTACTAAGCGGATTGGCCCAGTTGCATATCGAATAGATTTGCCAATTGAATTAGTCGGGATCCATAATTTTTTCATATTTTTATACTTCGCAAGTACATCCCAGATGTTTCTCATGTACTAGAGTCTCAGCCAATCCAGTAGAAAGAGAATTTGACTTATATAGAAGAGTCAGTGAAGATTCTAGACAGAAAGATGCAAATTCAGCGAAATCAAACTATTTCACTTCTCAAGGTACTTTGGAAGAACCAGACGGTAGAAGAGGCTACATGGGAAATGATGACCAGATGCGTGAACAATATCCTTATCCATTCATTGATTAGCTAGTTGTCCATCGAATTTCGAGGACAAAATTCTTTTTAAAGAGGTAAGATTGTTACAAACCCATTTTAATTAGTTAAAGTTAGTGGTTGAATTGCCAAAGTCAAGGTCAATTAAGGACTTAATTGGAATAAATTATTTTTTTTGGTTTAATTTCCAATGGATAAATTATATGAGGGTTAGATGGATTGGAATTTGAAGTTGAGGACTTACTTGTCTATCTTTGGAAGTTGAGGGACTTCCTTGCAAATAGCCCACTATCTAGATATTCCCAACCCATTTCTCATTTTCATTTACACAGATACACGCAGAGAACAGAGGCTGAAGACCGAAACCGAAAGAAAAGAAAAAGAGAAGAAGAAAGGGAAAAAATAAAGGAAGAAAAGAGAAGAAGGGAAGAAGAAGAAGAATAGTAAGTGGGTATTTTAAGGTTGAATTCCATGGTTCATTTTCTTTATTTTCTTCAAGAAATAGATGTATTTTTTTATGTTGAATTTTTAGGGTTGTAAATTATTAGTTTAATTTCAGATTGAGAGTAAGGAATATGATTTCTAGCTAAAGATTCTTTGGTGATTACCTTCCATTTACATCAAGGTAAGGAATTGTTATTTTGGACAAACCCTAGATTTTTGATTGAATGCTTGAATAACTATGGTAAGTGGGAATTATAGTGTTGATGAAATACTTACAATATAACATGATTGTATGGATCTATATGTAATTTAAACTGGTTGTGGTGTTGGTTGCAAGTTTCACTAGATTTGAAGTGGATAATTGCATTTATATTGTTATGAAGGTTATGTTGAGAAATTGGTTATTAGTAAATGTGTAATTAGTTCCACTTGATTAAAGGATAATTTGGGAAATTTATTCAAGTATAGGGAAATTTTGGTTTAAGAATTATAACGATAGATAACAAGGTTTCTTGTTTTTGTTAGTCGTTAAATTAGTTATTTTATATGGTATTTCAGGTGATGACGAGGAAATTGGAAAATGTTATTGATCGTCATAGATTGTAGCTTGCTTTCTGTGAGTGGAAAAGCTTAGGGGCCGTCCTCTTTGGCCGTTTTGGGTCGTTTTCTGTTTTCGATTTTTCAAAACAGTGAAAACGCGTTCTCTTTCCTATTTTCGAAAACGCGTTTTGAAAAACAAAAAAAAATTTGTACACAAAACACAAAACGATAAAATCATCGTTTTGGACGTTTTCAAGCCAATCCCACGAAAAACTTGAAAACAAGGGAAACAAGGGATATAGAGAAAGAGAGAGAGAGAAGATGAGAGAGAGAGAGTAAATAATTTTTGAAAATGTAAAAAAGAACACATTTTTAACAATCTCAAAATATACCCCCAAAACACAAAACTCAAAATGAATTCAAAACTCAAAACATAAAACTGAAACACAAAGAGAACGGCCCCTTAGTTTTCATAAATAAATATTTATTAAATCTATATTATATCGGAAAGTTAATTAGTTTATATAAGTGTTTGATTGGAATTAGGAAACCAGAAAATTCGTCTCGGAAGTCTTATGCGACCACATAGTATAAAGTCGTGCAGTCCCATAGAACAAATAAATTCAACCCTCAAACTCTTAGTAATGGTCTATGCGGTCGCTCAGCATAGTGTTAGCAATTTTCTCTGCCAAACAACTTTTCGTATTTTGGTTATATTTTTCACTCTCAAGATGAGTTGGAAAGATAACCCAAAAGGATACAACTGTTCTTCAGATATTATCCTCCAATTCGATCGTTTTCCATATAAAAAATGGGTCTCAACATGAGGTTGAAAATAGATGCATAACCTTTTCGATTGGAAATTGATGTATGATCATACTTTGACGATATTTCATCCCTTTGATGTCTTCTCTCGTCCATTTGACTCCTAACTCTCTCAATCTTCATCGTGAGATTCAACACAACTTTATGCATTTACATGTTAGTCCTTGAACTTTCATTTCCTTCCACTTTGGTCTATTTTCACCTATTTTTTCCAAATTACGTCATATCCATAGAATTGTCACCTAAATCAAAATCTGAATGTAATGAGTACATTTTGACACTAATTGATCATATGAACACAGAAAATAAAGAGGAAAAAATATGCATTTTACATTCCTATCAAATTCCCCCACACTTGTCTTTTGATAGTCCTCGGGCAAAACTCAATTTTAGTTTTCCAAAACACCCTGGTCGTAATGCCATGAATATAGAACAATCAAGCTCTTTAAAACACTCAACACATCATAAATAAACATTCGCACACAACTCATAATTAATTAGCTAGCATTTTCATATGAATATGGAATAAACAAAACATGTAGACACTCTCGAATATAAGCACTCAACTCTCATGAGTATTTCATTCAAATTCATTCCAATGGAGATGATCTACCATATGCTTGCATATCTTCTCATTCGCCACCACTTAGATCACATGTTTTACAAGAATCATAAGGAATTTTCAATGGTTGTAACATGGATTAGGGTCAAGGTAGAAAATATTTGGGTATGTGATTCAAGTGCCATCGAACTAGTGGAGCAAAGATGAATAAACTTAACTCAAACATATACATAAGATGTGTAAAACCAACCACTCCACACAATGGTTCCTTCACTTGGCATCTATCACATACAAACCGAACCCTTTCTTGAAATGTATCAGGAATTATGAACATAGATATTTTGTAACATTGACATCACTCTCCTCTATCACCTATTTTCTTTTACTTTTCTTTTTCTTCTTTCATTCACTTTTTTTTCTTCTCTTTTTTTTTTCGATTTTTTTTTGAAATATAAACTCCAAATTTTACACCATAATGGAACTTATGAATTGAAATTGAAACATGTTCCCTTCCACCAATCATAGCACTACCGAAAATCTTGATACTCATACACTTATTTTCTTGCAAGCCCACACGTCATGATATTGAACAATACTCTACTAGCTCTAAGGCTTGGGTGAATACATTGTTTTTTCTATTTAAAACTTGTAACGTGGGTTCATACAAAGAAAAAGCAATAAAGCTCAAAGGGGCTTATCAATGGAAAATTCAATTATAGGGTAGACTATTTGACTAATGTAGCTAATTTATGTAACAAAGATAGCCTTAATCATGTTTATGCATGCATGTGTCAATGTGATCTTGAAGAGAATCAAAGCAAGTTTGAGAGAAATAAAACCATCGAAGAATATCACACATGAAAGAAATAATGAGATTGTCATGGATATATCAGTCTAAAGGTTCAAAATCTCACTGACTTTTTGTCTACAAAATTTAGTTATTACCATCCCTAAAGAAAATAAATCAACCAATTAACTCTTAAGTTGCAAGATTATTCATTTAATCATGTTTTGAGTTCGTCAAAAGCCTAATTAATTCTAGCAAATAGCATACACAACCAAAAAATTCATTTAACCTCAACTCCTCTTATTGAAAAATCATGCAAAAATGTTCAAAAATTAAACTCACTGAATCTAAATGGAAATCCACTCTCCCATACTTCAAACTTAAATTGTCTCCAATGTAAGGTGCAATTCAAAGAAAATGACAAATATAATTAAAATATGAATGTAAAAAATAAAAAGATAAAGATAAAGGAACGAACTCCCTTGGATTACCTCCCAAGCAGTGCCTTTGTTTATTGTCTTTGGCTCGACTAAATATTTCCTTGTTTAGCCCAGGTGTCAAGGACCGCAGCTTTGCTTAAGCCCCTTGATCATGTCGCAGCCGCAGTTTGCCCAACTTCGGCCGTACATTATAAATATTAGTCCATTTCGAGTTGTAATTTCCTTTCCGTTGGAATATTTATTTCCATTGTAAAATAGCTAGAAAATAGATAAATTTTAGTATGATTCTTCGGCAAGAAGACGTCTACTCGTGGTACTTAGGTTTTTTATTTTATCTATTATAGGGGGTATTAGTCTTTCAAATAATTTTTCAAGCTTTCTAGTGTTCACCCTCTGCACTAGCCATTGTAATTTACTGCTTTCAACAATTGTAATTTCTAGCTTTCAAGTAATCAATGATCAAGTTTTCTTAAATCATGTTTCAAGCTTTCTATTATTTGTAATCAAAATCTCTT
>CAIGRB010036490.1:57884-68753 GCA_903798255.1 Fraxinus quadrangulata | reverse complement strand
ATGCAAATATCAAAATATTTATTAATCCTTATTAATGATATTGATAAGCAATTAAAAAGCAATATGCATAGAAATATCAAAATTGATAATAGAAAATTAATGTCACATTTTACAACTTTTTCCAAGTCATCCAATGCCTCTACCTCATCCCAATATTGACGAAGTACTATAGGTTCCTTGGTGTTATGCAGCTAATTCTTTGTGCATATTAAGGTCTCAACCATCTTTGCACCCAATGAATTCCTAAATGAGTAAAAATCCAACAATTTGTAGAAAACGCCGACTCCGAAGCGATCGTGAATATTTGAATGGCTAATACATCTTTGGCAATTTGAGAGAGAATTTTGTACTCGTGCGCATTCAATTTCCACCAAAATAATATGTCAAAATTGGGATCGATTAAATCTTCACAATGATCAAACAAATAATCAACCAAATTATTCTTCTCAGATTGCATGTTTTGCATAAGTCTAGAAACTTGCACAAAATATACGACAGACTCATGAGGGAAGGAATAAGCTAGGACACAAAATATCAACAAACAAGGTAACTAATTTTAAAAAAACTAGTATGTTGGATCTATAGCTTTGCAGGAACATGGTGTACTGATAAAAAAAACATTTAAGTAATAAATTAGCAAATCACATATATGTAAAAATTATTGCAAGCCTGTCAACACATGTTGAGTGATGTGGTTACACACATTCTGATTCAGAAACTGTGAATAAATATATATTAAAAACTATGGTTAAGTTCTCCTAATGTTACGCACAATTGTATGCTACATAAAAATATTATTGATTCATTCAAACACCATGTAACTATATGGTGATATGCATCTATTGAAATCTCATGATGATATACAATAAGATTTTAGATTATGCAACCATCCACTCAGAAACATAAAATGGCATACTGTTAATGCATAATATGAAGCAAATATGATGTTGTAAGATTCGAACCCTGGTCCGAATATTGGTGCTTCTAGAATTTGTGTTGAAGTCATGTTTATGGTTATTGCAACTTTATTAATGATGTGCCTTTAACTGGATTGAGACATGTGCTTACATCTTAGCCGTTGATTTGCTTCTAAATGGTTCTATTATTTGTGCCGTTTCACTTGGCACTCGTTTGGGGTTTTCATTATGGCTGAGTGCTATGATTTTGATGGAAGTTCTCTCATTAGTCTAGGGTTCTCTCTTCTGTTCTTCTTCTCTCAAATTTCTGATTTGAGACTTACGATTTGTAATCTTTAGCCCCTATTTTGTGATATTCTGAGTGAATATTTGTAAGAGGGTTTGCGCTCTCTTGAGTTACTATTTTCAGTGGGTTTATGAAGATTCTTGTTGATTCTTTGTAGACCGATTGTTGTGTCTTTTAGAGATAAGTGTTATTATAACATTCGTTGCCATTTTGAGCTATCTAGTGGAATCGAGTATAATCCAATTTATTGGATGCTTAACGGGAGATATATGTGTTAGAAGTGGTCGTCGAACCTTTGGGGCTTAGGTCGAAAGAAATCACTTGTGTTATCTTTAATTTTTGCACTCTTATTTTCTGTGAGAATGTTTTATTGTTGCTTCTCAACATTAATATCGTGTGTTCCTAGCCCTACAGTGGTATCATAGCCATTATTGAGGAGTAAGATGCTTGGATCTTGGAGAAACTTGTTATTTTTTTGGAATTGTTGTCAAGTAAAATTGTAAGAAAACGAGTTTTCTAAACTCGTTGGGTGAGATCTTTCTAATTTTTCGTAAAGTTCACTTTCAAAAATTAGGGTTTCTTGATTTTCCTCGATTTACCTTAAACATTAACCCTCTTGAGACTAATCTTTGCCCAAAGGTTCCTACGAGGCTTTGGGAATCTAAGATAAGTCAAGTACGGGTGTGTACCTGGAGGATATTGCAGGAGGAATCTTTGAAACATAGCTTTGTGATCTCTGTTATTGTGTTTTATTTTGAGTCTTGACCCACATATTCTCTGTGTGTACTTGAAATTTGTAAAATCCTATTTTACTAAGTGTATTACCGTAATTTGTGAGTGACACCAATTTGTACTCTTACTGTTCTATGCAAATAAGTGAAAATTGTCTTCAATTTGTAAATTATAATTATCTATAACATGGCTTCTGCTAAGTTTGAAATTTGTCAATTTGATGGAAAAGGTGATTTCAACATGTGGAGTCAAAAAATGAAGGTAATTTTAATGCAAATTAGATGTGTTAGGACTTTAGATGATAGTTGGCCTGTTGACTTACTTTCTGTAAAGAAAATTGAACTTGAAGAAATTGTTTGGAGTACTATTTTCTTGTATTTATCTAAAAAGAAAGTATTGGTGAAACAAAAATTGCTTCTGAATTGTAGACTAAGCTTTATGCTAAATATGTGACAAAAACTACGTGAAATAAGTGTTTCATATTAAAACAATTATTTTCTTTCAATATGGATCCTTCACTTGATTTGGATGAAAATTTAAATAGATTTACAAAACTTACCCAATACTTGGCAACTGTGATGAAAAACTTGGAAAAGATCAGATGGTTGTAGTCTTATTAAACTCCATTAGTGATAGATATAAAGACATCAAGGTTGCTCTAGAATATGGTAGGGAAGAATTTACTATTGATATTATAATAAATCCTCTAAGAAATAAGGCTCTAGAGATGAAGGCTGATTCTAGTAATAGTCAAAATGGAGATGATTTGTTAGTAAAAGGAAAAGTTATTGGTAAATCAAATTATCACTCTAAGTTTCTTTCTGAAAATAAAAATAAATTGAGTGATAAGAATAAGTCCAAAAATAAGGCTAAAGGTAAGAAGTGTTATTATTGTGAGAAGTTGTGTCATTTTGTTGAAGACTGTTTTAAGAAGAAAAATGATTCAAGAGAAAAGAAGTTTAATGATGGGAGTAATGATTTAGTGTATAATAAAGCTAAACCTGAAAATGGTCTAGTCCTTGTTAATGTGGAAAAACAATTGAGTGATGAATGAATACTTGACTCGGGTTGTTCCTTCCATATGCGCCCAAATAAAAACCGTTTTCTTGAATTTGAAAAAATTGCTAGAGGGCAAGTTATTATAGGAAAAAATACTACCTGTAAACTTAGAGGGATATGTATCATAAAATTGTTATTGGATAATGGTAACGAACATTCCTAAAAAAACCTAGGTATGTTCCTGATTTGAAGAGAAATTTGGTGTCCTTAGGTATGTTACATGATATGGAGTTTAACATAAATTTAAGTTAAGGGCATTAAAATTCTTAGGGGCACTGATTTAATCATTAGCACCTCTAAGAGACATGACCTCTATTTTCTGAAAGCTAAATCCTATTTGGCTTAATTGCTTCTACTGTATCTGAAAACTTTACACTTGTAAAATTATGGCATGATAGACTTGGCCATATTGACAAAAATAGTTTGAATTCTTTACATTCTAAAGGAGTTTTTGGAAAACTAAATCTTAACCATTTTGGTTCTTGTGAACAATGTGTTATAGGAAAACAGGTCAAACTATCTTTTTCAATTGGAATTCATAAATCCAAACAAATATTTGAATATTTAGATGCTGATTTGTGGGGTCCGACTGCTATGTGCACTTTATCTGGTTTCATATATTATTTACTGATCATTGATGATTTTCAAGGAAAATTTGAGTTTTCTTATTAAAAAATAAAGATGAAACATTTTATGTTTTTTAATATTGGAAAACTTAAATTGAAAATCAAATTGATCATAAAATAAAAGTTTGAAGGACTGACAATGACTTGAAATTTTGTAATAATGAATTTAATAATTTTTGTGAAGAACATGCTATTTTGAGACATAAAACTGTCACATATACTCTTCAACAGAATGAAATAACTGAAAGAATGAATATGACTCTATCAACCATAGTTAGACGTATGCTTTTGAGTTCTGATTTTTCTAAATTATTTTGGGGTAAAGCTGTTAAAACTACTGCATATCTTGTTAATACAAGTTCTATCAAAGCTTTAAATTTTGGAGTACCTGAATCTCTTTGATCTAATAGTTCTTTGAATTATTCCCACCTAAAAGTGTTGATCGTGCTGCATATGCTCATCAAAACATTGGAAAATTAAAACCTAGATAACTTAAATATGTTTTCTTGGGTTATGATGAACATGTTAAATGCTACAGATTATGGACAAAATATGAAAAAGGGTATAGAGTCATTGTTAGAAAAGATGTTATTTTCAATTAATCTTTAATGCCATGTTTAAAGGAAAAGAAAATGTATTAACTGATAAAAATGTTCAAATTGAGGTGGAGCCTTCTCAAATTGATACTCCTATACTTGTAGTAGATGAAACTGGTTTTGAAGAAAATATTTCTATACCTAAAACTGAAAATGATCATGAAGTTGACCAGTCTGACCAATCTGATCTTACTACTCTTTCCTTTGATGAGTATCAACTCACAAGAGATATGGAGATAAGGCAGATCAGACCTTCTAAAGGATTTGGCTATGATAATTTTGTTTCATTTTTCACTTATCAAGAATAGTTTGAAAATGAGCCAAACTCTTATGATGATGCTGTTAAGAGTAAAGAAAGTGAAAATTGGATAGTAGCCATGGAAGATAAAATGTCTTCACTTCTTAAAAACAAAATTTGAAAACTTGTTAATAGGCCGAAATGGTAGAAATTGATTGACCGTAAGTGGATCTATAAAGTAAAACAAGGAGAAAGAAATGGTAAAAATATCAGATATAAAGTAAGACTTGTTGTAAAAGGTTTTACTCAAAAATTGTGTTGATTACACGGGATTTTTTTTCTCTTGTTGTGAAATATACTACTATTAGATGCTTGCTTGCGCTTGTTGCTCAATTTAAATGGGAACTTGTTCAATTAGATATTAAAACTGCTTTCTTGTAAGGTGAGCTACATGAGGCAGCCTGCTGGTTTTGAAATAGGAGATCATGATAATACTGTTTGTCTATTAAAGAGATCCTTATATGGTTTAAAACAAGCACATAGATAGTGGTACAAAAGATTTGATACATTTGTTCGAAAACTTGGTTTTTAAAGGAGTCAATATGACACATGTTTGTATTGTAAAGATGATGGAGGTAAAAATTCTTTGTATCTTGTTCTTTATGTGGATGATATGTAGCTTGCCAGTTGTGATAAGTCCGAGATTGATAATATTAAATTAAAATTGAAATATGAATTTGAAATAAATGATATTGGTTCTGCTAAAAAGATATTAGGCATGCAGATTTGGAGAAATAAAGAAATGAACTTGCTATTCTTGAATCAACATGATTATGTGGTTAAAGTTTTGAAAAAATTTAACATGTAAGACTGTAAACCTGTAACATTATCTCTTACTAATCATTTTAAGATATCTTCTGAATATTGCACTAAATTTGAAGATGAATATGCTAGAATGTCTAAAATTCCTTATGCAAATGTTACTAGTCCTGTCATGTATTTGATGATTTGTACTAGACCCGATATTGCGTTTAGTATTAGCATATTAAGCAAATTTATGAGTAATCCTAGGGAAGAATACTGGAATGCTTTAAAATGGTTATTAAGATATCTTAAAGCTGAACATAATTTAGGTTTAATGTTTAAATCAAGTAAAGATGGTGTAACTTTAAAGAGATATACATATTCTGATTTTATTGGAGATAGATATAGTAGAAGATCAATTTCATCCTACTTTTATACCATATGTGGAACAACTGTAGATTGAAATCTCAACTTCAAAAAATTGTTGCTCTATCTTTTATAGAAGTAGAATATATTGCTGCTACTAATGCTATAAAAGAGGAAATGTGGTTAAATGGTTTATTATCTGAACTTGACTTTGTTGATAATCATGCTATAATGTTTTCTAATAATCAAAGTACTATTCATCTTAGCAAAAATTCTATATTTTATGATAGAACAAAGTATATTGATGTTAAATATCAGTTTATAAGAGATGTTATTTTAAAAGGAATTCTTAGGATTGGCAAAGTTACAACTCAGCTTAATCCATCTGATATGGTACAAAAGTGGTTCCTTTAAATAAATTTGTTAACTGCTTGAAACTTATATATGTTGATTCTTTGTCATGCATGTATAGGTATTTAGAACAAATGAAAGGTAAAATTTTTGTTATGTTTTTAGCTGCATTACAGTTCCAAATTCTGACAGCAAGGTGGAGAATCTAAGATTCGAACCCTGGTCCGAATGTTAGTGGTTTCAGAATTTGTGTTGAAGTCGTGTTTATAGTTATCGCAACTTTATTAATGATGCACCTTTAAGTGGATTGAGACACGTGGTTACATCGTGACTGTTGTTTTTGCTTCTGGATGGTTCTATTATTTGTGCCGTTTTACTTGACACTCATTTGGGGTTTTCATTCTGGCTGAGTGCTATGGTTTAGAAGGAAGTTCTCTTATCAGTCTAGGGTTCTCTCTTCTGTTCTTCTTTTCTCAAATTTCTAATTTGAGACTTGCGATTTGTAATCTTTAGGCCATGTTTTGTGATATTTTGAGTGAATATTTGTAAGAGAGTTTGCATTCTCTTGAGTTATTGTTTCCAATGGGTTTATGAAGATTCTTGGTAATTATTTGTGGATCGATCGTTGTGTTTTTTAGAAATAAGTGTTCTTGTATTATTTCGGTGTATTGATTATACATTTATAACATTCGTTGCCATTTTGGGCTATATAGTGGAACTGAGCATCATCCAATTTATTGGATGCTCAACAGGGGATGTATGCGTTAGAAGTGGTTGCCGAATTTCCGGGGTTTAGGTTGAAAGAAATCGCTCATGTTATATTTAATTTTTGCACTTTTATTTTCTACGAGATCGTTTTATTGTTGCTTCTCAACTTTAATATCATATGTTCCTAGTCCTACAAATGTTAAACAAAACATGGAATTTCACAGTATTATGGACATGTATGAAATACGAGAAACTCGTGTGCAATCGTGTAAGCATGAACATGTAAAGATCAACAAACCGAAAAAAAATATTTTTGAAAAACTAGTATGCTGGATATGTAACTTTGTGGAAACATAGTGTATAGATAAAAAAAAAAAAAAATTCCTTTTAAAAAAATATTTTCAATTGTTGAAACTCCATCCCCCAAATCCCTCAATCTCTACACTCAAAACCCGGACTACAAAAATAGGCTCCATCCCCAAATCCCTCAATTCACCTGCATTTAATTAATGATTTTAAATAGAAAGTAAAATATGGAGTGAAGTGATTTTAAATTTATCAAAAATACTACTTCATCCATTCCATTTATATTGGCTGACTTTCATTAACTCAATATATAGTCATATTTCTTTATTGAAAATGTTTTGTTTTGTTCGTTTACTAACATACCCCTATTTAATTCGCTTAATTATAACCAGTTTTCCTCATTTAATCTTGAAATTATACAAATATAAAGATACGTACTTTTTGAAAATTAAATAATTCAATTTCTTTACTACTTCCAACAACAATTTACTAGTAGTTATTGATACAAAAATAAAGGTAAATTAAGAAAGTTTTTGACAAAAATTGCTTTTTCAATAACATTAAATAATTTTTTTAACAAAACCAATGTATATAAATGAGACGGAAAGAGTATTACTTTTCAATAATGTTAAAAATATATATTTTTTAAATTTGTAAATATAGAAAATGTTTATAGAAGTGGTTATGTAGTGTAATTTCCACAAACAAAAAGAAGTTTTAAGATTGTACTGGGGCTAGCTAAGTGATGGTGGGCTAATTGACTAGTTCTGTTTTTTCAACGGGGAATCTATTACACTACTTTTGGATATAGGCATGGGCAGTCCTCCCCACCCCCCCCACCCAACCAAATCCGCCCCTATGAGATGATCTTCAATTATCTCCCGTTAATGTTTTTCGACTCTAGAGCAGTCAATCGCAGCTATATATAACATTCTCGACCATAAAGTAGTTAATCTCGACTGTATTATAACAATGTAGTAGCCTTCTAGTTGGTGGTTGCATTTTTGTACATCTTTTACATTATCAACAAGATAATAAAGGCTAATATTATTGAAAAACATGCTCCTTGAGGAATATTCAGAGCAGAAAGTTTATTGATTTTAACTCAAGTTGATAACTATATATGAAGGTAATTAAAATCAAAGATAGTAGTCGGCATTCTATAAACAACTTGTCAAGTCTACTAGGATTTGCTTCTTCTAGTATGCCCTTAATGTCTCTCTTCATTTTCTTGCCTCTTCCTATCCCAGAATGTCTAATAGCTATTATCTAGTACTAGAAGCGATCGCCAAAAGTTAACTATTCGAGTATTTCTTCCAGCATAGGTGGCCAAGCATTCCGCTAAATGTCCTAGTGTGTGATAAATGAAATTCACACTACTTTAAAAAGAAATATTGAGCCTATGGCCTTGGTTGCTTTTCATATCCCTTTAGAAATGGGAGCTAAGGCATGTATTTCAGTTAGTGAAAACATGAGTGGTATTATTAGATAAAGGGGGAGTCTAGGTCTTCTTATAGAAGTCTCAAACCATAAGAGTTTTCAAGTCCAAGTATCGAGTAAGATTATCAAGGGAGCAGTGTCCTCAAAGTAGGATCACATATGATAGTTGACAAATAAAGTTTGCTCTTAAATTTGACCCAGACTAATTTAAAAGGGGATTTGGTTAAAGAGACAAGTCAATAATAGTTTGTCGTTAAAAAGCTTCCACAAAATGTTTCAAGTTTAAAAGGTCTCCAATCTACTTTATTATATGACAAGAGTCCTAAGAATAATTAGAATCACATCATATTTTTTTACACAAAAATTATTTGCCTTTAGATATTTTTAAAGAAGCAAAAATACAAAAATACAAAAATTCAACAATTATTTGTTCCCATTTTAAAGGACACTAACATAATATTTGGACTGAAACCATAATCTATAATAATATGTGTTAATTAATAAAAGTTTTGAGGATAAAATACAAAGAATTTAGGATTATAAGTCCGAAGATGAACAAAAGTTGCGAACCTTTGTAGCTGTCTAAACTTGGTACAGAGAAAAATGTGGTGGGAATCCCAAGTCCTAGATACTCTTCACTAGAAATACTATATCTATCTTATAAAGATAAGTTTGTTTCTATTTTCACACAGCTTAAAAAAATTATATAGTTAAAAATATAAAATTTATTTACATTTTCCTAATATATCTGTATATTAAATAATTGTTTAAATAAGAATAATTCAAATTTATTGACAACAAAACACATTAAATAGGAATAAATTAAAAAATTAAGTATCTACTACGTCCTATAAAAATAAGCTTGCTTTCCTTTTTCGTTTGTACTACATTATAGGCCACTTTCCTTGTTTAAGAGTACATATGATTTTTTAATTTTCTAATATATTCGTATTTAACGTGCCTTGTTATGAGCAAACACATTTAAACCATTTTTTAATACAAGGGCATATGAGGAAAAAATGTAAGAAAAAATTACATTTTCAACTATATTAATTACATTTCTTTAATCCGTATGAAAATAAAAACAAGCTAATCTTTAGGGGAAGAAGAGACTAATCAACTTACTCTTAACAAGAAAATGACATATAAATTGGAACAAATGAAAGAGAAAGCAGACATATTTTTATGGAGCGGATGGAGTATATATGCTCCACCAAAAACTAACATTCAAAATTGACCTACCACAAACAAACACATTTTGTAAATCTTGTGCAAGTAGAGTCAAATTTTTCTGTGCCCGTGCCCTCATTTAATACAATTCCAAAACAATATGCTGAAAATTTAAACAACAAATTGTTAAGCCCTTGTATAAAACGGTGACATGTTTCATCAACGCCAGTTCCAACTAACATAAACAGGTGAAGACTAATAAAACCAAACAATAGATCAAACCAACATTTCTACGAAAACCTAGTATATTAAAGCCGAATCCTACATTATCCAACACATATTGCAGTGGAAAGAGTTGGAGTCAAACAGCACAGTGACATTTTTGTAATTGTTATAGAACAACGGAGTAACAGTTGAGCTGAATCTTCACAAAACCCCCTACTCTACACATGAACTATTCACAAATCAACTCCAAAGTCCAAACTATATTGTGCTGCGCCTGCTTGTAAGTATTTAAGAAGATGCCCTTCAGACTGCATATTCTCCTTTTATTTTCCTTTCAATAATTCTCAAAGATTTGCTTATCTTCAAAAAACCTGTGGTGCTAGCAACATTGGAAAGATGCTTCAGGATTTCCAGTGCCATTGGTGGGCTAATGTGGCGGATTCTTTGTATTTTGATGCTCATCGCTGAATTAGAGATCCCCATTTATGGCTGTGTTCATTAATTTTCTGCATCAAGAACGAATAATACAATTTGCAATGTCTAATAGTTAAAAATTCAAGTAGAAATTGTCTTCCTTGGCACTACAAAATGATCAAACCATTATCAACACTCCTTCCGAGGCTTGCATCTGTTAGGGCGGTGAATTTGTCACAGAACTTAAGGAATCCATTTCATTTGAAAAACTGCAGAAAATGATATTCAACTCAAAAACTCAAAACTTGAGTAGAAACCAAAGCAAAACAAAAAGAAATGCATAAATGCTAGACCAAAGCTTACCTTTCATGAGAAATAGATGAAGCCCAAAATGCAAATAGCAGCCAAGTTTTGCCGTATCTCTGTTCTTTGCATTGCACCCAAGTGCATATTGACCTTAGCCTCCAGTACAAAGCATGATCCATAATTTGTAGAAAGCAAAATATGCCCCCAGGATGGCAATTCGAACCGTTAAAATCGAAAAGCGTGGTTAATCGAATCGAAGGAGGCGAAAAAAATTGAACCGATGGTGGTTATGGTTTTTGATTTTAATGACCCGATTCGGGGTGGG